>CASHTC010000842.1:0-20000 GCA_949357725.1 Hyperoplus immaculatus | reverse complement strand
CACACACACACACACACACAGACAGACACACAAGCAAGTACGGAGCGGATTGTAGTAAGAGACACACAGAGACACAGAGAGAGAGAGACACACACACACACACACACACACACACACACAGAGAGAGAGACAAGCACGCACACACAGACACACACACAGACAGACACACAAGCAAGTACGGAGCGGATTATAGTAAGTGATACACAGAGAGACACACACACACAAACACACTCACACAGAGACTGTTATGCCCCAGTCTAGGGGAACCCAGAGGCGTAACATAAATGCTACACTCCCACTCCCCGATCCCCAAACCACCACACAACAACCTTTCTAAAGTAAGATAAATGGTAATTTATTTGAACTGAGCAATAACGAAACAGAAGCAGCAATAATCTTCAGGGTGAGTTAACGCCAAAACAACCTAACTAGAAACAAAAGCACAAGCAAACCCTAACCTAAACATTAACAAAATCAAGAGACAAACTCTGCAAAATAAACGGCAACTCACCCCTACAGCTGAATAATAACTAACACATGACAAAGAATAATTAAAGTGGTTTAGGAAAATCGTGAGCGGGTGCTGCTGCTGTCAACCATGCCACCCGCTGAGTGGCTCCGGTGGAGCCTTTAACTGCACCCGGGCTGATAGTGGCCAATCACCTCCCTCTCCTCATCATGGCCAAATCACCCGCACCTGTACCTGTAAAGATGCTCACTCACACAGAGAGGTCTCACTCCCACACCAAACAAGAAGAAAACAAAAGGAAAACAGCACAGAACCAGGAAAATACGGCCCAGGGTCGTAACAAGACACACACACACACACACTCACACAGAGACACACACACACACACACACACACACACACACACACACACACACACACACACACACACACACACACACACACACACACACTCACTCACACACTCACACAGAGCCTCAGTTTGTCTCTTCTCTCTGTGTTTCAGTGCTGTACAGGAAAGGACCGCCTTTCTACCACGCCAGGTAACTGTCTGTCTGCCTGTCTGTCTGTCTGTCTGTCTGTCTGTCTGTCTGCCTGTCTGTCTGCCTGCCTGCCTGTCTGTCTGCCTGTCTGTCTGTCTGTCTGCCTGTCTGTCTGTCTGTCTGTCTGTCTGTCTGCCTGCCTGTCTGTAGGTGAATCCCATTCCAGAGGCCCCAGTCTACGTAGGCTGCATTTGAAGACCGATTGCGTCATAGCGGCGCGCAAAGGCTGTCCCGTTTGCAAGGCTCCTTGCAAGGCTCCTCATATGCGGTCGTGAAATGCAGCCTTCGTTTCACGGTTTTGAAGGCTGCATCAGATGGATCCTTCGCAGCCCAACATATCCCATGATTCATTGCGTTTTTTCAGAGATTGCATACAATAAAGTAACAAATAACAAAACAGCAACGTGTTGCTCCATCTTCTTAACTTTTATCTTCCTTTCTTTTTTTCTTGTACTTTTTTTTCTTTTCGTCTCGTAGGCAACTTCTTTTTCTTTTTTCCTCCGTTGACAGGGCTGTCTCCGTTGGTAGCAATCAGGGTTGCTAGGCAGCGCAGGAGCAGCGAGTCGTCATGCAAGGTAACGGCTTGTTACGCAAACCGGAAATGCTCGTAAACGGAGACCTGCGGAGACCGTCCCGTTTAACAACGCTCGTTCGGCCTTCACGGGCTACAGCCTTCATAGAGCGCGTAATAAGACACAGCCCACGTGTCTGATAACCTGTCTCTCTCCATAGTTACTCTGTAGTGCTAGAGCGAGCCTGTCTGCCTGTCTGTCTGTCTGTCTGCCTGTCTGTCTGCCTGTCTGTCTGCCTGTCTGTCTGCCTGTCTGTCTGTCTGCCTGTCTGTCTGATAACCTGTCTCTCTCCATAGTTACTCTGTAGTGGTGGAGCGGGCCTGTCTGTCTGTCTGTCTGCCTGTCTGTCTGATAACCTGTCTCTCTCCATAGTTACTCTGTAGTGGTGGAGCGGGCCTGTCTGTCTGCCTGTGAAGATGGCGGTGCCTTCAGGGACTCGGCTCTGCGTCCGTTCTCCTGGCGCTCTCTGGCAGCGCTAAGCAGGATCACATCCAACGTCTCCAAGGTTAGTGTGTCTGTCTGTCTGTCTGTCTGTCTGTCTGTCTGTCTGTGTGTGTCTGTGTGTGTCTGTCTGTGTGTGTGTGTGTGTGTGTGTGTGTGTGTGTATTCTGTCTTAGCAGTTCTATCCTAACAATGCTTAGGCAGATGGCGAACAAGGCAATCAATTAGGCTGACGTCTTTTTAACATCCACTTATTAACAACAGTAACGTCTCACCATGCACTACCATGTGTCACCACTGGGCGTCACACTCTCTCCACCAGAGCAGAGCCATGAACAGTTAACAGTTACATTTACAGACAGAACATTTACTATAGCCCCTTTTACACAGCCAGTGAAAGCCGGGAATATGCCGGCCTTTCGGCCCTCCGCCCTGCTGTTTAAATGCGACAGTTGCGGAACGAGGGAAGAAAGGTGCGAGAGATTGTTCCGGGAATTTTACTACCTCGGGGGGTAGTAAGATTCCCGACACAATCAGTTCCGCCTCTCTGTTTAAATGCTCCAGCTTGTTGTTGCGGAACAGGGGGGCGTTTGACGTTCCATAGCCTACGTTCTAAACATGCGACCATGTTAGCAGTTGAAGGACGTGTGTTTAACATTAACCACGGCGGCCTGATGTCCCGTAAAAATCACCAAATAAAAGGAACGGCGTATAATCTATCTGGTCATAAGGTCCACTGCTCAATCCAAACCCCCACGCTTCATTTTGCAGAGTGTATGAGTCTATTTCTGCCCAGGGGAAGTTGTAGGCCTACAATGGGAAAGCTAGGCTAGGCTAAGTAAGGGATAAAGTATAGCGAACGGGTCACTTGCTAGAAATAAAGACCGACAAGCTGAAGCAGGACCTAGTAACGGGGGAATAGTCTGCTCGCCCCGCAAGACTGTCTGCTTCAGCTGACTGAAGGCTCCGGCTCAGCTGTTAGCCACAGAGCTACTGTTTTGCTAACACAACTCAAGACGTGAAGAGGTGAAGCGGATTGATTTTGTCAGTTTGGTTAACAGTCCCAGTGATGTTGGACTCAGCGCGTAGCGAGATCAACGGGCACATCGTGGGGACAGTAAAATACGGCCCTCTTACTGCAAGCTCCAGCACTTCTGCTCTCAATTCACCGGCCAGTGTTGTTGTTGTAAAGCAGCTGACCGGCGCGGCGCTAAATGTTTACGTCACACCTGACGCTGTTTACAAGCACCTCTTTCATTCTGGACGCTGTGTAAAAGGAGCTGCTGATGCGCCAGCAGGCCGGCGTGGCTGGTTCTGTGTAAATAACACAGAAGCAAAGCCGGCATTTTGGAGTGATGTTGTTCCGTCAATATGCCGCAATCTCTGTGTAAAAGGGGCTTATGTATTTAATAATAATGTAATGTGTGTGTGTGTGTGTGTGTGTGTGTGTGTGTGTGTGTGTGTGTGTGTGTGTGTGTGTGTGTGTGTGTGTGCCTGCCTGCAGCCATAGCAGCCCTCAACTAAAGGCAGAGATAAATCCCCCCAGCCCCACTCTGTCTATATATTCTGCATGTTATCTTCTTGTGTTTGTCTGGTACCTGTGGGCGTTTGGCCTAAGGGTTAACCCTAACCCTCCCTTCACTCTGAAGAGGAGAATCATTTCCCTTTGGGGACAGAAGTCTAAAGTCTGTTGTGATTATATTCATGTTAATCGCTGTCTCATTTCCCTCTGTTACCAGGAGCTGATGCTGTGTTACATCATCCACCCAGCCGGCCAATCAGAGCAGGAGCTGGACTCACCTGTCTGCCTGAGCGCACTGAAGGTTCAGGTAACAAACTGTCTGTCTGTCTGTCTGTCTGTCTGTCTGTCTGTCTGTCTGTCTGTCTGTATGTCTGTCTTTCTTTCTGTCTGTCTGTGTGTGTGTCTGTCTGTCTGTCTGTCTGTCTGTCTGTCTGTCTGTCTGTCTGTATGTATGTCTGTCTTTCTTTCTGTCTGTCTGTCTGTCTGTCTGTCTGTTGTGGTGGAAGCACATGACAATTTTTGTTTTATTAATATTTTCTATTTGAAATATTAAGTATTTGTGTGTGTGTGTGTGTGTGTGTGTGTGTGTGTGTGTGTGTGTGTGTGTTCTCTCTCTGAACAGGAAGTGATAGTGAGCCGGTGGGTTTCGTCCAGAGAGCGAGCGGAGCAGGACGACCTCTGATTGGCCCACAGACCTGTGATGTCATCAAGGCCTTATGACATCACAGAGACCGAATGTGTTTGAAACTCAGATGGACTTTTATTTTGAAATGTGCAGATCTGATCCTGGTAGTTTATATTTAGTCAGATCAGTGAATATCTCCTCATGATCTGCTACCTGTCAGCTGGCATGTTGCTATGGCGGCCCCTTTGTTTACATGCCAGTTTACAGAGCCTAGGCGGTGTATCAACACTGGATTATTTTGTCAATGAGGGTTATATGAATACTGTGTATTTACCCTGACATCATGGTTGCGTTCCGAATCTCATACTTTCTACTATATAGTATGTAGAAAGAAGATTTAGGATGTCCTGATTCTTGTGGCCAGATTTAGGATGGTTAGAAGTACCCGGATGTCCTACTTCATGTGGCCAAGATTGTTAGTGTTGAAAAGTGCATCCTAATTGGGCGATTCTGACCCACAATCCAGTGCGCACGTGAAGTGACGTCACATCGTCGGAGCCTCCATATGAAAACAAATGGGGATGAGACGGATATAAAAGCAAGATCAAGGCGCCATGTTATGATGAAATAAGAGAGTAAAGTATGTCCCAACAGTATGCCTACTGCATCCTAACTAGATTCTTTTTATGGTCGGATGTAGTATGTAGAATAGAGAAAAGAAAGAGGAGGAGATTCAGAACGCAGCATGACTTCAGCTGGAACATGAATAGATCATAATGTGCATCACTTTGCTTCCTGTTACTTTCCTCTGGTTTGTTGTTTATTAAAATATACATGTATCACTTCCTGTTTGGGTCGGAACTACATTCTCTCCACGTTCCAAACACACCAGTAATACACACACACACACACACCTCAGAGGACCGCAGTCCACACACACACACACACACACACACACACACACACACACACACACACACACCTCAGAGGACCGCAGTCCACACACACACACACACACACACACACACACACACACACACACCTCAGATGACCGTTAGTAACTTTGACAGCCCCAAGGTTCCAACATGCAACAGCAGACAGCAGTTACATGGTACTGGGTTTATTAGTTACATGGTACTGGGTTTATTACAGTTACATAGTACTGGTACTGGGTTTATTACAGTTACATGGTACTGGTACTGGGTTTATTACAGTTACATGGTACTGGGTTTATTACAGTTACATGGTACTGGGTTTATTACAGTTACATGGTACTGGTACTGGGTTTATTACAGTTACATGGTACTAGTTTATTACAGTTACATGGTACTAGTTTATAACAGTTACATGGTACTGGGTTTATTACAGTTACATGGTACTGGTACTGGGTTTATTACAGTTACATGGTACTGGGTTTATTAGTTACATGGTACTGGGTTTATTACAGTTACATGGTACTGGGTTTATTAGTTACATGGTACTGGGTTTATTACAGTTACATGGTACTGGTTTATTACAGTTACATGGTACTGGGTTTATTACAGTTACATGGTACTGGTACTGGGTTTATTACAGTTACATGGTACTGGTTTATTACAGTTACATGGTACTGGGTTTATTACAGTTACATGGTACTGGGTTTATTACAGTTACATGGTACTGGGTTTATTAGTTACATGGTACTGGGTTTATTACAGTTACATGGTACTGGGTTTATTACAGTTACATAGTACTGGTACTGGGTTTATTACAGTTACATGGTACTGGTTTATTACAGTTACATGGTACTGGGTTTATTACAGTTACATGGTACTGGTTTATTACAGTTACATGGTACTGGTTTATTACAGTTACATGGTACTGGGTTTATTACAGTTACATGGTACTGGTTTATTACAGTTACATGGTACTGGGTTTATTACAGTTACATGGTACTGGTACTGGGTTTATTACAGTTACATGGTACTGGGTTTATTATAGTTACATGGTACTGGTACTGGGTTTATTACAGTTACATGGTACTGGTTTATTACAGTTACATGGTACTGGGTTTATTACAGTTACATGGTACTGGGTTTATTACAGTTACATGGTACTGGGTTTATTACAGTTACATGATACTGGTTTATTACAGTTACATGGTACTGGGTTTATTACAGTTACATGGTACTGGTACTGGGTTTATTACAGTTACAGTCGGTGTGAATGATCAAACATTGTCTTTGTCTCAGTTTGGCGCGTTAAGTGGGATCATAGATAGTCTATAAAAGGGTTGGGGGTTAGGGGATCAGATAGTCTATAAAAGGGTTGGGGGTTAGGGGATCAGAGTCTATAAAAGGGTTGGGGGATCGGACTCATTAATCAGATTCAGCTGCGGGCCTGATGAAGGCTCGGCCCCTCACACTGCGGGCCTGATGAAGGCTCGGCCCCTCACACTGCGGGCCTGATGAAGGCTCGGCCCCTCACACTGCGGGCCTGATGAAGGCTCGGCCCCTCACACTGCGGGCCTGATGAAGGCTCGGCCCCTCACACTGCTTACAGTGAGTAGAGCAGCGTGATACCGCCCCTAGCGCCGCGGGGCATCAGCACATTAATATTAACCCGTTGTTCTAATGTGTCCATGGTTATTCCATAAAGAAACCAAGCACTCCTCCATGGGCTCCTAACAGCTTATACCAGTGTCTCTGGGACGGGCTCCTAACCCCACAGTTTATACCAGTGTCTCTGGGACGGGCTCCTAACCTCACAGTTTATACCAGTGTCTCTGTGCTCCTAACCCCACAGCTTATACCAGTGTCTCTGTGCTCCTAACCCCACAGCTTATACCAGTGTCTCTGTGCTCCTAACCCCACAGCTTATACCAGTGTCTCTGTGACAGCCTCCTAACCGCACAGCTTATACCAGTGTCTCTGTGCTCCTAACCCCACAGTTTATACCAGTGTCTCTGGGACGGGCTCCTAACCTCACAGTTTATACCAGTGTCTCTGTGCTCCTAACCGCACAGTTTATACCAGTGTCTCTGTGCTCCTAACAGTTTATACCAGTGTCTCTGTGCTCCTAACCCCACAGTTTATACCAGTGTCTCTGTGACAGCCTCCTAACCGCACAGCTTATACCAGTGTCTCTGTGACAGCCTCCTAACCGCACAGTTTATACCAGTGTCTCTGTGCTCCTAACCTCACAGCTTATACCAGTGTCTCTGTGACGGGCTGGGCTTTATACAGACTGATCCAACACACAGAATAACGCGACAGAAGCGGAGCCGTGTGAATAAAGACTTGGCAACAAGGCGGGAATAAAGGACCGTTAATAACCCTAACCAGTAAACATGTTTAAAGATACATCTATCTATCTAACCCTAACCAGTAAACATCTATTATACGGTAAACGGTGTGACGTCATCTATCTATCTGGAGCTTTACTGGGCTGGAAGATAAATCGTTCCTTTTAATCGTTTGAATTATTTTTCCGAGCTACGTACTTCCGGCCGCTGTGTTATGATCTCGCCGCTCCAGTCTCGCGATAGCAGCTGTTTCCCTTCACGCGCCACAGACAGAAACGAGCAGAGCCGTCGCGAGGCACCGACCGATTAGCGCCCGTTACCGACCGAGCCTGACGTCACACCGTTTACCGTCGACCCGGTGGATCCCTGAAGGTGAGAGCGCGAGCCCCGAGCCCTTTACCCGCTACCGGAGGCGGTAAACACCGGGAAACCCCGCCAGGCCAGCAGGGGCCTACGGAGCTAGCCGTTAGCATTACTACGCTCAGGTGCAGGTGCAGCTCATCTGAAGCTTACCGGCTCCCGTGAAGGCCCGTGGCTTACGTCGGGCTAGAGAGCTGACATGGTGCTAGTGTGGCGTACAAAGCGGAATTATGACCGGGAGTTTTACGGTTAACGGTCCAAACGTCGTTAGCAGGACACTGAGCTAGGTGGCTAACGCTTAGCTCAGACCAGTTCCATCCGGGTCACACACTCACGTGAACTCGTGAACCTGGTCAGCGAGAGCAGACCATCTAACTAACCCTGTAACCCCCCCCCCCCCCCCCACAACTTATACCCTAACCCTTTTTAGGTCTAACTAACCCTCTAAACCCCCCCCCCAACTTATACCCTAACCCTTTTTAGGTCTAACTAACCCACTAAACCCCCCCCCCAACCCTTTATAGGTCCATGACCGTCTTAACTAACCCTCTAACCCTAACCGTCCCCAGGCCCCGGGAGGCTAACTAACCCTAACCGTCCGCCAGGCCCCGGGAGGCTAACTAACCCTAACCGTCCCCAAGCCCCGGGAGGCTAACTAACCCTAACCGTCCCCAGGCCCCGGGAGGCTAACTATATAAATCCAGTCCATCATTATTAGTATTGTTATGACGCCAGAATCAGCCGTTTGTTTTAAAGGCTGCGCACCAAACCTGCGCAGTGTACATGAGCCAGCAGAGGGTTAGACGTTACAGGTCACACATGTTTATGATGATCAATAACGTTTTGCGTTTCTGTCTCTCTCCCTGTGTGTGTCTCTCTCTCTCTGTGTGTCTCTCGCTCTCTCTCTCCCTGTGTGTGTGTCTCTCTCTCTGTGTGTCTCTCGCTCTCTCTCCCTGTGTGTGTGTGTGTGTCTCTCTCTCTCTCCTTGTGTCTGTCTCTCTCTCTCTGTCTGTGTGTCTCCCTCTCTCTCTCTCTGTCTCTCTCTCTCCCTCTCTCTCCTTGTGTCTCTCTCTGTGTCTCTCTCTCTGTGTCTCTCTCTCTCTCTGTAGCAGCACCATGTCTGATGACCTGGACATCGAGGCGATGCTAGACGCTCCCTACACCAAGGTAACGCGCGCGCGCGTGTCTGTCTGTCTGTCTGTCTGTCTGTCTGTCTGTCTGTCTGTCTGAGTGTGTGTGTGTCTGTCTGTCTGTCTGTCTGAGTGTGTGTGTGTGTGTCTGTCTGAGTGTGTGTATGTGTGTGTCTGTCTGTCTGTCTGTCTGTCTGTCTGAGTGTGTGTGTGTGTCTGTCTGTCTGAGTGTGTGTCTGAGTGTGTGGGGGTGTGTGTGTGTGTGTGTGTCTGTGTGTGTGTCTGAGTGTGTGGGGGTGTGTGTCTGTCTGAGTGTGTGTCTGTCTGTCTGAGTGTGTGTGTGTCTGAGTGTGTGTGTGTGTCTGTGTGTGTGTGTGGGGGTGTGTGTGTGTGTCTGTCTGAGTGTGTGTCTGTCTGTCTGAGTGTGTGTGTGTCTGTCTGAGTGTGTGTGTGTGTGTGTGTGGGGGGGTGTGTGTGTGTGTGTGGGGGGGGGGGGTGTGTGTGTGTGTGTGTTTTGATGATGCAGCGATGGCCCCCGCTCACACTGAATAAACGTCTATCTCTCTTCGTAGACTTGCCTAACGATTTCTCACCTCTGCTCCCTGAATGCCAGTCTGAGAAGTGAAGGTAGTAAACAGTCCCATCATGCATTGCTGTACTGTGGTCCCCATGGTAATGTTACCCTGGCCAGAGGAACAGCTAAGGATTCTGGGAGATGGAGTTTTAAGGGTTAACCCTTTCTGAGTCAGTGTTAAACAGTCATGGGGTGTTCGCCGCGAGGAGAGTGACCTCACAATCCAGCCCGTTGATTGGCTGTAGCTGCTATGATGTCACCGAGCTTAGGTTACCCTGCCGACCCAGTAAGGGTGCTGTCGGCATGGAGACAGATTTAGGGTTAAAGTTCCGTTAGCAGTGCGGCTAGCTCCCTCAGAGAGCTGGGCTTTGATTTGAATAGGTTTGACCCAGTTGGTCCAAGGGCCATGGGCCCTGCGTTCCGAATCGCATACTTTCTACTATATACACTCAACAAAAATATAAACGCAACACTTTTGTTTTTGCTCCCATTTTTCATGAGATGGACTTAAAGATCTAAAATTCATTCCAGATACACAATATTACCATTTCTCTCAAACATTGTTCACAAATCTGTCTAAATGTGTGATAGTGAGCACTTCTGCTTTGCTGAGATAATCCATCCCACCTCACAGGTGTGCCACATCAAGATGCTGATCTGACATCATGATTAGTGCACAGGTGTGCCTTAGACTGTCCACAATAAAAGGCCACCCTGAAATGTGCAGTTTTGTCTCACAGCAAAATTCCACAGATGCCACAAGCATTGAGGGAGCGTGCAATTGGCATGCTGACAGCAGGAATGTCAACCAGATCTGTTGCTTGTGCATTGAATGTTCATTTCTCCACCATAAGCCGTCTCCAAAGGCGTTTCAGAGAATATGGCAGTACATCCAACCGGCCTCACAACCGCAGACCACGTGTAACCACACCAGCCCAGGACCTCCACATCCAGCAGGTTCACCTCCAAGATCGTCTGAGACCAGCCACTGAGACAGCTGCTGAAACAATTGGTTTGCATAACCAAACAATTTCTGCACAAACTGTCAGAAAACGTCTCAGGGAAGCTCAACTGCATGCTCGTCGTCCTCATCGGGGTCTTGACCTGACTCCAGCTCGTCGCCGTAACAGACTTGAGTGGGCAAATGCTCACATTCGATGGCGTCTGGCACGTTGGAGAGGTGTTCTCTTCACGGATGAATCTCGGTTTACATTGTTCAGGGCAGATGGCAGACAGCGTGTGTGGCGTCGTGTGGGTGAGCGCTTTGCTGATGTCAATGTTGTGGATCGAGTGGCCCAAGGTGGTGGTGGGGTTATGGTATGGGCAGGAATCTGTTATGGACGAAGAACACAGGTGCATTTTATTGATGGCATTTTGAATGCACAGAGATACAGTGATGAGATCCTGAGGCCCATTGTTGTGCCATACATCCATGAACATCACCTCACGTTTCAGCCAGATAATGCACGGCCCCATGTTGCAAGGATCTGTACACAATTCTTGGAAGCTGAAAATGTCCCAGTTCTTGCATGGCCAGCATACTCACCGGACATGTCACCCATTGAGCATGTTTGGGATGTGCTTGACCGGCGTATACGACAGCGTGTACCACTTCCCACTAATATCCAGCAACTTCACACAGCCAGTGTAGAGGAGTGGACCAACATTCCACAGGCCACAATTGACAATCTGATAAACTCTATGCGAAGAAGATGTGTTGCACTGCATGAGGCAAATGGTGGTCACACCAGATACTGACTGGTTCTGAGTCCCCAGACCCCCAATAAAGCAAAAAAATGCACATTTCAGAGTGGCCTTTTATTGTGGACAGTCTAAGGCACACCTGTGCACTAATCATGATGTCAGATCAGCATCTTGATGTGGCACACCTGTGAGGTGGGATGGATTATCTCAGCAAAGCAGAAGTGCTCACTATCACACATTTAGACGTTTGTTAATGTTTGAGAGAAATGGTAATATTGTGTATCTGAAATGAATTTTAGATCTTTAAGTCCATCTCATGAAAAATGGGAGCAAGAACAAAAGTGTTGCGTTTATATTTTTGTTGAGTGTAGTATGTAGAATAAAGATTTAGGATGTCCTGATTCTTGTGGCCAGATTTAGGATGGTTAGAAGTACCCGGATGTCCTACTTCATCCGGCCAAGATTGTTAGTGTTGAAAACTGCATCCTATTTGGGCGATTCTGACCCACAATCCAGTGCGCACGTGAAGTGACGTCACATCGACGAAGCCTCCGTATGAAAACAAACGGGGATGAGACGGGTATAAAAGCAAGAGGCAAGATCAAGGCGCCATGTTATGATGAAATAAGAGAGTAAAGTATGTCCCAATAGTATGCCTACTGCATCCTAACTAGATTCTTTTTATCGTCGGATGTAGTATGTAGAATAGAAAAAAGAAAGAGGAGGAGATTCGGAACGCAGGGAGGGTTTGGGGTTAGGGGTTTGGGGTTAGGGGTTAGGGGTTTGGGGTTAGGGGTTTGGGGTTAGGGGTTAGGGGTTTGGGTGCATAATGTGTGACTGCGTGGGCCAGTAGAAAGCCTCAGGCTGTGTTGTAAAAGCCCTACTAACGTCCTCCCTCCTACATACTCAACATGTATATACTACATACTGTCTACTTAACCATCGAGAGAGAGAGGCAATGGGTCAGAAGGGAGGGAGGGAGAGAGAGAGGGAGAGAGAGGGAGGGAGAGAGAGGGAGGGAGAGAGAGGGAGAGAGGATTCATGTGTAGATATAAAATGATCTGTGTTACTGTGTATAGACATATGACGGTAACGTACAGCAGCGGCCGGCGGCGACGCTCCCACCGCCATGACATCATCACTAAGCGCCATGACATCATCACTAAGCGCTGAGCGGGTCTGAAGAGGAGGTGGCCTGTCCCCTGGAGCCACACACACACACACACACACACACACACACTGATCCACACACACACACACACACACACACACACACTGATCCACACACACACCCTCCTCCCTCCCCCCTCCCAGACAGGTTGAATGTGCCTCATTAAATAGCCTGTCTCTCTCTCCCTCTCCTCTCCTCATGCTGTTCTCTGTCGATCTTAGGAAGACAACCTCAGCCCCAACGGACAGGAAGAGCGCCCCAAGAAGTAAGTCTGTCTGTGTGTGTGTGTGTCTCTCTAGCCCCTTTTACACAGAGATTGCGGCATATTGACGGAACAACATCACTCCAAAATGCCGGCTTTGCTTCTGTGTTATTTACACAGAACCAGCCACGCCGGCCTGCTGGCCATCAGTAGCTCCTTTTACACAGCGTCCGGAATGAAAGAGGTGCTTGTAAACAGCGTCAGGTGTGACGTAAACATTTAGCGCCGCGCCGGTCAGCTGCTTTACAACAACAACACTGGCCGGTGAATTGAGAGTGTGTGTGTGTGTGTGTGTGTGTGTGTGTGTGTGTGTGTGTGTGTGTGTGTTTGTGTGACAGGTTGGCTGTGAGCGAGTCTCTTTGAGAGCAGTGCTCTGCCATTCAGACATACACATACACACAGTGTGTGAAGTCACGTTACTGTAGGCAGAAATAAAGTGTGGATATACGCTCAGACTTAGGATAATAATAGCGACGGCGATCTGGTCGCAGCCTAGCTTAGCCTAGCCTAGCCTAGCCTAGCCTAGCTTTCCCATTGTACAACTTCTCCTGGGCAGAAATAGACTCATACACTCTGCAAAATGAAGCGTGGGGGTTTGGATTGAGCAGCGGACCTTATGACCAGATAGATTATACGCCGTTCCTTTTATTTGGTGATTTTTACGGGACATCAGGCCGCCGTGGTTAATGTTAAACACACGTCCTTCAACTGCTAACATGGTCGCATGTTTAGAACGTAGGCTATGGAACGTCAAACGACCCCCTGTTCCGCAACAACAAGCTGGAGCATTTAAACAGAGAGGCGGAACTGATAGTGTCGGGAATCTTACTACCCCCCGAGGTAGTAAAATTCCCGGAACGATCTCTCGCACCTTTCTTCCCTCGTTCCGCAACGGTCGCATTTAAACGGCCCTCCGCCCTGCTGTGTAAAAGGGGCTTGTCTGTGTGTGTGTGTGCGTGTCTGTGTGCGTGTCTGTGTGTGCGTGTCTGTGTGTGTGTGTCTGTGTGTGTGTGTGAGACTCAACAGACAACAGGAGTGTCTATGCTGGTGCTCCTACATGAGCATTCATACCGTGCTGAAGCTCATCTCCTCCAACCGGGCCAAGGAAGCTCTGGGAGAACACACTAGACTGTGTGTGTCTGTCTCTGTGTGTGTGTGTGTGTCTGTCTCTGTGTGTGTGTGTGTGTGTCTGTCTCTGTGTGTGTGTGTGTGTGTGTCTCTGTGTGTGTGTGTGTGTGTGTGTCTCTGTGTGTGTGTGTGTGTCTGTCTCAGGGCCACGGAGATGCACGGAGCAGGAGCACTGGGAGAACACACTAGACTATGTGTGTGTCTGTCTCAGGGCCGAGGGATCGGTACGGTGAACACAGGCTCTGATTGGTTGTTAGTGAGGTCACAGTGAGCTGGGCTCTGATTGGCTGTTACTAAGGTCACAGTGAGCTGGTCTCTGATTGGCTGTTAGTGAGGTCACAGTGAGCTGGGCTCTGATTGGCTGTTACTAAGGTCACAGTGAGCTGGTCTCTGATTGGCTGTTAGTGAGGTCACAGTGAGCTGGTCTCTGATTGGCTGTTAGTGAGGTCACAGTGAGCTGGGCTCTGATTGGCTGTTAGTGAGGTCACCATGTTGAAAATAATTGTCGTACAAGAGCTTTGAAACTGGCCAATGTCGATGGAAGAGTCAGCGTGCAAGAGAGTGAGCTGGTCTCTCATTGGCTGCTGTGTTAGTGAGGTCACAGTGATGTCACAGTCAGTGCGGTTACATGGGACAACTAGATTGGATTATCACATATACCGAGCTTGCCACTCGAACGGACCGCGCCACTTGGCCTTTCAGATATTCGATAAATGTTCGGAGCATGAGTTATCTAGGTGTTCTTATCCGACTTCGCTTGTCCGTTATTGTGCCGATTTGTGTGTGAAGTAGATCGGATAAGGTGTTTACATGCAGTTTACAAGTCCTGTTGAAGTCTTATTCCTTTATTTACCCGATTATGAGTCTGCATGTAAACGTGAGCTGGTCTCTGACTGTCTGCTGTGTTAGTGATGTCACAGTGAGCCTGCCTCTCATTGGCTGCTGTTAGTGATGTCACAGTGAGCTGGCCTCTCATTGGCTGCTGTGTTAGTGATGTCACAGTGAGCCTGCCTCTGATTGGCCGTTCTGACCCAACAGGAAGAAGCGAAGCCGCAGCCGTGAGAAGAAGCGGAGTCGCTCCAGAGACAGGAAGAGAAGCCGCAGCCGCAAGCGCAGCCATGACAACGACCGCAAGAGGAGGAGCCACAGCCGGGAGAAGGGGCGGAGCCACAGCAGGGAGAAGGGGAGGGGGGAGAGGGGGGAGAGAGGGCGCTACAAGGACCAACGCAACAAACAGTGAGAACCCTATATATACCCTAACATACACACTAACACAGCAGGGAGAAAGGGAGGGGAGGGAGGGGAGGGGGGAGAGGGGGGAGAGAGGGCGCTACAAGGACCAACGCAACAAACAGTAAGAACCCCTAACCCCCATACACTATACCCTTTACCTACTGTATACTACCCACTAGCCTTAAACACACTAACACAGAACACTATATATACCCTTTACCTGCTGTATACCCACTAGCCTTACACACACTAACACAGCAGAGAGAAAGGGAGGGAGGGGAGGGGGGAGAGAAAGGGAGGGGGGAGAGGGGGGGAGAGAAGGACCAACGCAACAAACAGTAAGAATACGTAAATAATATGTAGAAGTTTCCATCCAACCCTAACCATCGTCCGTGTACAACATTTTTAAACACGTCCTGTGTTAGGGTTAAGGGTTAACCGTGTGTGTGTCTCTGTGTGTGTGTGTGTGTGTGTGTGTGTCTGTCTCTCTCTGTGTCTCTGTGTCTCTCTCTCTCTCTGTGTCTCTGTGTGTCTCTCTCTCTCTGTGTGTGTCTGTCTCTCTCTGTGTCTCTGTGTCTCTCTCTCTGTTTGTGTCTGTCTCTCTCTGTGTCTCTGTGTGTGTGTCTCTGTGTGTCTCTCTCTCTCTCTCTCTCTCTCTCTCTCTGTCTCTCTCTCTCTGTGTGTGTCTCTCTCTCTGTGTGTGTCTCTGTCTCTCTCTGTGTGTGTCTCTGTGTGTGTCTGTCTCTCTCTGTGTCTCTGTGTGTCTGTCTCTCTCTGTGTGTGTGTCTCTCTGTGTGTGTCTGTCTCTCTCTGTGTGTGTGTCTCTGTGTGTGTGTGTCTCTCTCTGTGTGTCTGTCTCTGTCTCTCTCTATGTCTCCATGTGTGTCTCTGTGTGTGTCTCTCTCTGTGTGTGTGTGTGTCTGTCTCTCTCTCTGTGTGTGTCTCTCTGTGTGTGTCTGTCTCTCTCTGTGTGTGTGTGTCTGTCTCTCTCTGTGTCTCCGTGTGTGTGTCTCTCTCTCTCCAGTGTTTCCAGCAGACGGCGCTCCAGTCCTGTGAGGAAGGAGAAGAAGGAGAAGAGCCCCATCAGGTCAGAGAACGTTCCCTTCAAAATAAAACGCTGTAAATAAATAAATAGAAATATGTTTTATTTACAACAACGAAGCTGAAGTGTGTGTGTGTGTGTGTGTGTGTGTGTGTGTGTGTGGTCCCCTCAGGCTGCCCATAGACAACCTGACCCCAGAGGAGAGAGACGCGCGCACTGTGTTCTGTATGCAGCTGGCTGCAAGAATCAGACCACGAGACCTGGAGGACTTCTTCTCTGCTGTGGGGAAGGTAGGGGAGAACGGGGTTTTATTTCACACGGGTTGGTTGTCACAATCGTTATATCTCGGAACCAGAAGGCGCTGTCTGTGAAATGTTGGTGTGTAAATATCCAGAATTGGGATCAGAGGTCACCTACATAGTCTTCCTTGGAGTTAGACTGCTGAATTTGAGGTGAGACTGACTGTTTGTGTTTTTCATGTGAAATTGAAAATATTTAGCTCCTCAGTATTTTTCTTCTAGGCTTTTACACAATGGGTTTATAACAAAACACTTGTTACCCATACAAAGTGTGAAGGGTAAGCTATAGTTTAGATTGTGGTTAGCAAGCTAATTAGTTGTCAGATGGTTGTTGGCCTTGATGCTAGCAAGAAATTCAAGTTGGGGTTGGTCGTCACATTTTTTGGAGGGTTGGTTGTCACATGTTATCCAAAGGCTGCAGCCAGAAAAGGAACCCAATAACGAAATAAATTGTCAAGCTGTATCCTCACTGACACCCCAGAGAAGGAAAGAATAGAGCAGGAAAAGGCAGCTAGCATGCAAAAGAAAAAAGGGCAACAAAATCAAAACAACCCAGTGCATCCCAAACTAGACCAGCTGCCATGGCTACAGTAAGTTATGTAGGCCTATTTGTCAACTTTACAATGCAATTAAACTTTCAAATTTAGTTCTGCTTTCGTGCCTTCTTTTTAAGATTATTCCCATTAAGATAACATTGTGACAAACAACCCCATAGTGTGTGACAACCGACCCCTTGATGGGGTTGGTTGTCACAATGTGTAAGGGTGTCTTTGATGATTAATTTCTTCTTTATTACAATAAGATAGAAAAAGTGAGGGGTTCACATTTCAAGCCAGCACCTTAAGCTTCATTTTAATGTAGGAATGACTATTGAAAGATGTTTAGGTGATGAGCAATTCTCACTAGAGTAAAACGTGTGCCTACTAGCCCCGGTCTCCCCTACCAAACAGACAGACAGACTCTTTAGATGACCATGGGTCTGCTATATAATGCTCTTTACACGACCATGGGTCTGCTATATAATGCTCTTTACACGACCATGGGTCTGCTATATAATGCTCTTTACACGACCATGGGTCTGCTATATAATGCTCTTTACACGACCATGGGTCTGCTATATAATGCTCTTTAGATGACCATGGGTCTGCTATATAGTGCTCTTTAGATGACCATGGGTCTGCTATATAATGCTCTTTAGATGACCATGGGTCTGCTATATAGTGCTCTTTACACGACCATGGGTCTGCTATATAGTGCTCTTTAGATGACCATGGGTCTGCTATATAATGCTCTTTAGATGACCATGGGTCTGCTATATAATGCTCTTTACACGACCATGGGTCTGCTATATAATGCTCTTTACACGACCATGGGTCTGCTATATAATGCTCTTTACACGACCATGGGTCTGCTATATAATGCTCTTTAGATGACCATGGGTCTGCTATATAGTGCTCTTTAGATGACCATGGTTGCTCTTCTGTCCCTCTCCAGGTGCGAGATGTGCGGATGATCTCAGACAGGAACTCTCGCCGGTCGAAGGGAATCGCGTACATCGAGTTTGTCGAGGCGAATTCAGTTCCTCTGGCCATCGGCCTGACGGGGCAGAGACTGCTGGGGGTCCCCATCATCGTACAGGCCTCACAGGTAGATACAGACACACACACAAACACACACACACACACACACACACTGTTAGGGTTCCCCATCATCGTACAGGCCTCACAGGTAGATACACACACACACAAACACACACTGAGACACACACTCACACACAGACTGCTGGGGGTCCCTATCATCGTCCAGGCCTCACAGGTAGATCCACACAAACACACACTGAGACACACACTCACACACTGAGACACACACACACACACACACACACACACACACACGTACGCGTGCGCTCAAAGATCAAACTACAAAAATTCCCATACATGTTGAATATGCCACTGTCACTCATCCCTAGCCTGCCACTCATCCCTAGCCTGCCACTCATCCCTAGCCTGCCACTCATCCCTAGCCTGCCACTCATCCCTAGCCTGCCACTAGCCTGCCACTCATCCCTAGCCTGTTACTAGCCTGCCACTCATCCCTAGCCTGCCACTAGCCTGCCACTCATCCCTAGCCTGCCACTAGCCTGCCACTCATCCCTAGCCTGTCACTAGCCTGCCACTCATCCCTAGCCTGCCACTAGCCTGCAACTCATCCCTAGCCTGCCACTCATCCCTAGCCTGCCACTCATCCCTAGCCTGTCACTAGCCTGCCACTCATCCCTAGCCTGCCACTAGCCTGCAACTCATCCCTAGCCTGTCACTAGCCTGCCACTCATCCCTAGCCTGCCACTCATCCCTAGCCTACCACTAGCCTGCCACTCATCCCTAGCCTGCCACTCATCCCTAGCCTGCCACTCATCCCTAGCCTGCCACTCATCCCTAGCCTGCCACTAGCCTGCAACTCATCCCTAGCCTGCCACTAGCCTGCCACTAGCCTGCCACTCATCCCTAGCCTGTGGCCTTAATGGCGCCCCCTGTCTGTCACTCATCCCTAGCCTGTCACTCATCCCAAGCCTGTGGCCTTAATGGCGCCCCCTGTCAGCCGGACTCAAAATGTTTTGGTCAAACTACTGCCAAACTCCTTCTGAACATTAGAACTGAGTTTGGTGAAGACAGGACAGTTTGTCGAACAGCTATGGCTAAGCCCCGCTCTGGAGAAGACGTTTTGGTCAATGGCGGCCATGTTTCTAGACCGATGTTGCTGAAAATCTAAACACATGTGTACGTCAGTCCTGTCAGACTGAATACCAGCTTTGATGAAGATATGAGGGTTGGTGAATCAGTTATGTTCGTGTTAGTGTCTGTGTCTCTCTGTGTGTTAGTTGACCCATGTGTCTGTCTCTCTGTGTGTTAGTTGACCTGTCTGTCTCTCTGTGTGTTAGTTGACCCATGTGTCTGTCTCTCTGTGTTAGTTACCTGTCTGTCTCTCTGTGTTCCAGGCAGAGAAGAACCGGGCGGCGGCTGCAGCAGCAGCAGCAGCTAACCTGCAGAGAGGATCCATGGGCCCCATGAGGCTCTATGTGGGATCCCTGCACTTCAATATCACAGAGGACATGCTGAGGGGCATCTTTGAACCATTCGGAAGGGTAGGTAACCCCTAACCCTACCCCTACCAGAGAGGGAGGGAGGGAGAGAGAGAGGGGGAGGGAGGGAGGGAGGGAGGGGGAGGAAGAGGGAGGGAGGGAGAGGGAGGGAGGGAGGAAGGGAGGCAGGGAAGGAGGGAGAGGGTAGGTAACCCTACCAGAGAGGGAGGGAGGGAGGGAGAGAGAGAGAGAGGGAGGGAGGGGGAGGGAGGGGGAGGAAGAGAGAGGGAGAAGGAGGGAGGAAGGGAGGGAGGGAGGGAGGGAGGGAGGGAGGGAGAGGGTAGGTAACCCCTAACCCTACCAGAGAGGGAGGGAGAAGGAGGGAGGAAGGGAGGGAGGGGGAGAGAGAGGGAGGAAGGGAGGGGGAGAGAGAGAGGGAGGAAGGGAGGGGGAGAGGGAGAGAGACAGGCAGGCAGGCAGGCAGGCAGACAGGCAGACAGACAGACAGGCAGGCAGACATTTTCTATAGAAAACTTTGAAATTGCCTTTTGTGTATGTCGTGCT
>CASHTC010000840.1:12500-17716 GCA_949357725.1 Hyperoplus immaculatus | reverse complement strand
GGAGACAGAGAGAGAAAGGGTTAGGGGTTTAAAGGTAATCTAACGGCCTAACAGGGTAAAGGGCTGTGAGCTCCAACCGCTGGCCGCTCAACATGCAAGGCACGGGGAGCGTTAACACTGCGGCATACTGCTGCATTTTCCTGCGATTAATTTGCCCGTTGATAATAATGGAATATAGTCAATATTATTATTATTATATATTGTATTATATAGTCAATACAATGTTGCATATCGGCAACGGAATTTCTCAAAGGGAAAATGCTATTTTAATTTTTTCAGATAGACAAAACAGAAAAAGAGAGAGACAGACAGACAGACAGACAGAGATACAGACAGACAGACCAGTAGGTCACTGTGTGGGATGGAGAGACAGACAGACAGAGACACAGAGGGACAGACATACAGCCAGACAGACAGAGATACAGACAGACGTACCAGCAGGTCACTGTGTGGGATGGAGAGACAGACAGACACACACACACAGAGGGACAGACATACAGACAGACAGAGGGACAGACAGACAGACACACAGAGACACAGACAGACAGACACACAGAGACACAGACATACAGACAGACAGAGACACAGACAGACAGACACACAGAGGGACAGACAGACAGACAGAGATACAGACAGAGACACAGACAGACAGACAGGCAGACAGACAGACAGACAGACAGACTTACCAGCAGGTCACTGTGTGGGATGGAGAGACAGACAGACAGACAGAGATACAGACAGAGACACAGACAGACAGACAGAGACACAGACAGACACAGACAGACCGAGGGACAGACATACAGACAGACAGACAGACAGACAGAGGACAGACAGACAGACAGACAGACAGAGGGACAGACAGACAGACAGTACGTACCAGCAGGTCACTGTGTGGGATGGACAGCAGCAGTTTGATGAAGGTCTGCAGTGCGTTGTCGAGGGCGTCGTCGCCATAGAGACGGAACACTCCAAAGTTGACGTAGTTCCCGCTCAGGACAGCTTTCAACATCGCGAAACACACACTCACTCCCTTCAGCTTTACCCCGTACATCTGGTCCTTAGGCACCTCGCCCAACGTCAGGATACGGTTACCTGGGATAAACAAGGGAAAAATACACACACATATTAATTTAAAGGTGCAGTGTGTAATATGACATCATCAATAAAGTTCTACAAAGTTCTAGAATGCAACGCTCCCTGGGTAACCCCACCCCTTTTGAATAATAACAGAAGCTACAGTGGCCTTCAAGGACAAGAACAATTCTAAATTTTAAACAATGCACCTGATGACATTCCAACTATGACACTTTCAAGATGGCGACACTAGGCCTTGGTCCAAAATATGCAGAAATATGGACATATATGAGACCCTTTCTAAGGGGAAAAATAATTATTAAAAAAAAATGTTTCAGCTATTACGCACTAAATTAAATGTACTTATGGATATTATAATTACCTTCTACAAAATCTGCTAGGAAATAAAACCCAAAATTCTACACACTGCAGCTTTAAGGAGCTTTAGCATTTCATCGTGTGTTTGTTGGGCGGAGTCAGTAACAGAAGGTTTAATCTTTGTACCGTAGGTTGTGATCATCTTGCTGGTTTCTCTGAACAACAGGATTCCATTTGGCGACGACACGTCAAACTGTAGCCGCTGAGATCTGAGAGAGAGAGAAAATAAATCAACAAGTTACGTCAATCAAACATTACAACCGATAGGCACCATATAGACGCAGTCAAGAAAATAGGGCAACAAAATCAACGTTAAAGGTGCTGTCTGTCTGTTCAATACCTTTAAAAGCTGCAGTGTGTAACTTTGTGCGTGTCAGAGAAGTGAAACATTTTCTAAGGTATATTATTCTCACAAACTGAATAATCAAACTTTCCTCACAGGGAAAATGTAGATCCCTGGAACACTGTCTGAAGTTAGAAAGCTTCCTGAAAAGTTACTGTTTCACTGTTGTTGTTGTTTACAGCTGCATTTGATAGGTGTGTGTACTAGTGACATATTTATCCCCAGTGGTCATGATGTCTAGACGCTGGGGCCCATGAACTACACACTCACTGTGGCAGACATTTGGGCCAAATTAGATGAGATAAAATAAAAAAATATTTAAAATAAATACTTTCTAAACAGTGCAAAGGAAACGTCAGGTTTCAAAGCTATAGTGCGAAACTTTCTGTACTTTAATACGTAGTAATTTAAAAGTTCTTCGTAGCACCTTTAATATATCACTTTTAAAAAACCTGAACAAACTGAAAAGTATCCCTGCGTTCTTTTTACTACGCTACATACTAAAGTACAGAAGAGTTTTAGTCTTTTTACTACACTACATACTAAAGTACAGAAGAGTTTTAGTCTTTTTACTACACTACATACTAAAGCACAGAAGAGTTTTAGTCTTTTTACTACACACTAAAGTACAGAAGAGTTTTAGTCTTTTTACTACACTACATACTAAAGTACAGAAGAGTTTTAGTCTTTTTACTACACTACATACTAAAGTACAGAAGAGTTTTAATCTTTTTACTACACTACATACTAAAGTACAGAAGAGTTTTAGTCTTTTTACTACACTACACACTAAAGTACAGAAGAGTTTTAGTCTTTTTACTACACTACATACTAAAGTACAGAAGAGTTTTAGTCTTTTTACTACACTACATACTAAAGTACAGAAGAGTTTTAGTCTTTTTACTACACTACATACTAAAGTACAGAAGAGTTTTAGTCTTTTTACTACACTACATACTAAAGTACAGAAGAGTTTTAGTCTTTTTACTACACTACATACTAAAGTACAGAATAGTTTTAGTCTTTTTACTACACTACATACTAAAGTACAGAAGAGTTTTAGTCTTTTTACTACACTACATACTAAAGTACAGAAGAGTTTTAGTCTTTTTACTACACTACATACTAAAGTACAGAAGAGTTTTAGTCTTTTTACTACACTACATACTAAAGTACAGAAGAGTTTTAGTCTTTTTACTACACTACATACTAAAGCACAGAAGAGTTTTAGTCTTTTTACTACACTACATACAAAAGTACAGAAGAGTTTTAGTCTTTTTACTACACACTAAAGTACAGAAGAGTTTTAGTCTTTTTACTACACTACATACTAAAGTACAGAAGAGTTTTAGTCTTTTTACTGCACTACACACTAAAGTACAGAAGAGTTTTAGTCTTTTTACTACACTACATACTAAAGTACAGAAGAGTTTTAGTCTTTTTACTACACTACACACTAAAGTACAGAAGAGTTTTAGTCTTTTTACTACACTACATACTAAAGTACAGAAGAGTTTTAGTCTTTTTACTACACTACATACTAAAGTACAGAAGAGTTTTAGTCTTTTTACTACACACTAAAGTACAGAAGAGTTTTAGTCTTTTTACTACACACTAAAGTACAGAAGAGTTTTAGTCTTTTTACTACACTACACACTAAAGTACAGAAGAGTTTTAGTCTTTTTACTACACTACATACTAAAGTACAGAAGAGTTTTAGTCTTTTTACTACACTACACACTAAAGTACAGAAGAGTTTTAGTCTTTTTACTACACTACACACTAAAGTACAGAAGAGTTTTAGTCTTTTTACTACACTACATACTAAAGTACAGAAGAGTTTTAGTCTTTTTACTACACTACATACTAAAGTACAGAAGAGTTTTAGTCTTTTTACTACACTACACACTAAAGTACAGAAGAGTTTTAGTCTTTTTACTACACTACATACTAAAGTACAGAAGAGTTTTAGTCTTTTTACTACACTACATACTAAAGTACAGAAGAGTTTAAGTCTTTTTACTACACTACATACTAAAGTACAGAAGAGTTTTAGTCTTTTTACTACACTACATACTAAAGTACAGAAGAGTTTTAGTCTTTTTACTACACTACATACTAAAGTACAGAAGAGTTTTAGTCTTTTTACTACACTACATACTAAAGTACAGAATAGTTTAAGTCTTTTTACTACACTACATACTAAAGTACAGAAGAGTTTTAGTCTTTTTACTACACTACATACTAAAGTACAGAAGAGTTTTAGTCTTTTTACTACACTACATACTAAAGTACAGAAGAGTTTTAGTCTTTTTACTACACTACATACTAAAGTACAGAAGAGTTTTAGTCTTTTTACTACACTACATACAAAAGTACAGAAGAGTTTTAGGGCCACAGGAGAGAAAAAAAAAAATCAGATAAGGAAGATTTTTTCTTCATTATGTCGATAAAATGTCAAGAATAAAGACGAATACTCCAAAATGCTATTGGAGTTAGTGGGGCATTTATGTATTTTCAGCATACTACAATTGACCTGCATGTATTGGGACATCCTAAATCTTTTTCTGGCGTACTAAATAGTAGGGAAGTATGGGGATTGGAACGCAGGGTGAATTTTTTTTTGTTACCTGTTGTGAACGAGCTCGGCCATTAGTTTGAGTACAGGAGTGGTGCATGCTGGGTCGTGGTACCAGAGTTCTATGGCTCTCTGCAGGATGGGCATGTAGGCCGGGTATCTGAGGGGGGGGGGGGTTAAGGGCTAACGGGCTGAGAGACGGACAGACAGATAGACAGACAGACAGAAACAAAGGGGTGGGTTAAGGGACAATGGGCTAAGAGAGGGACTGGTGCTTAACTTATGTGTGTGTCTGTCTGTGTGTATGCCTGTCTGTCTGTCTGTCTGTCTGTCTGTCTGTCTGTCTATCTATCTAAGTATCTATCCATCTATGTTGTCAGGTTCTAAAGCTATAGTGTGTAACTTTCTGTACTTTAATATGTAATAACTTATGTATGTTTGCTACTTGATGTCTGAATTTCCTTTGGGATCAATAATCTATCTATCTATCTGTCTGTCTGTCTGTCTGTCTGTCTGTCTTTTGTCGCCCCCATGAGGAATTCTGAGTAATAACAACAACACTGTTGGTGCATCTACATGAGGTAAAGCCATCAGTGATGGCACACACACACACCCCCGTCCCCCCCCCCCCGCCCCCCCCCCCCCCCCCACACACACACAGGCTCACACACACACACAGGCTCACACACACACACACACACAGAGAGGATACATCCAGTCAAACAGCATCATGAAGCTGGTCTTTGCGTTGAAGGCGAAGGCAATGCCACGAAGGTCTCGCACCAAACCCACCAGCGTTCTCTACAGGGACAAGGAGGACATTTTCACAATAAGACAAAAATA
>CASHTC010000840.1:2500-7500 GCA_949357725.1 Hyperoplus immaculatus | reverse complement strand
TAAGTAAAATGAACGACTTGATTTTATAATATAAACTATTGACAACATTTTTTGTGAGTTTTTTCTCAGCCGAGCTAAGGGTGTAAGGGCAGGGTGTCATATTGTATCATACTGTATGGAATGTAAAGCCCACTGAGGCAAATGTCTATTTGTGATATTGGGTGATACAAATAAAACTGATTTGATTTGATTTTACCAAATTCACCATAAAAATATTGTCATTTAGAGCATTTTCAATAAGTAATGTAGAGATGAAGATTTTGGAAAAAATCCATAATTTTTTCCCTGGGACTGTATATATGTAATGACACTTTGGGGAAGCTAGGGGGCGCCAGCAGCAAAGCAGAAAGAGGGACAACTACAGTTTGAATTTATCTGGCAAGTTCACATTAGGCAGTCTCTACAAAGCAACAAAGAAAACACACTGTCAGTCTCACACACACACACACACACACACACACACACACACACACACACACACACGCTCTCTCTCAGTCAGGACACACACACAGTCTCTCTCTCTCTCTCTCTCACACACACACACACACACGTCTAACTAGACAATAGTAAAACTGAGACCGCTGCAGTCAGCACTAACAGACAAAAGGCCAACTCAACTTGGACCTCATAT
Source organism: Hyperoplus immaculatus (assembly GCA_949357725.1). Classification (NCBI taxonomy): domain Eukaryota; kingdom Metazoa; phylum Chordata; class Actinopteri; order Uranoscopiformes; family Ammodytidae; genus Hyperoplus; species Hyperoplus immaculatus. Next base: position 6,869 of record CASHTC010000840.1, on the reverse strand, counting down.
TAAAAGTGCACAGTCACTGGAGTGTGAAGCTAGGCCTGGGTTAAACGAACACAGCGAAGGACAGCTATCTATTAGGGTTATAGTGGAGCGGCTAAGTGTTTATATTCAATAGGTTAAGCCCCCATCTCACTGGGCTGGACAGGTTAAAGCCCCTATCTCACTGGGCTGCGACTGTTTGCGACAAGTTGGAGACTGCATTCGCAAACGAGTCTCTAAACTGTCTCCAAACGTTGGCGTAGGTCTCAATTTCCTCGCATGAGTCGCAGAGCCGCGCAGTCCTGTCGCATGAATTTTGAACATGTTCAAAAACAGTGCGACAAATCTAGTCTCAAAATAGTCTCAGAGTGGTCGCAGGTGTGTCGCACGCGTCGCAAACCCTTCTCAATTTAGTCTCCGCGAGTCAGAAAGTGTGAGAAGTGTGAGACAACTTTGCGAGTGTTTGGCGACATATGAAACTAAATTGCGACTGCTTTGAGACAAAAATGAGACTGACATTCCGTTCGTGCGACGCTCGCCAGACGTTCGTGAGACATAAATGCGACCTCCCGGCAAGGACATTCACAAACGTGTCGTAAGTAGCAACTCAGTGAGACTGCAAGTGAAAATTGTCGCAAATTGGCATATTTTGTCGCAATTTTGTGTCTCCAACTGGTCGCAACCAGTCGCAGCCCAGTGAGATAGGGGCTTTAACCTGTCCAGCCCAGTGAGATAGGGGCTTTACACGGTTTTGAGGCAAACACATACCGATAGTAGTAAAACTAGTGGTGGCTGCTGTTACATCTACGGTGCCCACCATCTCTACCATTGTGTCCTTGAGCAAGACACTTAACCCCAAACTGCTCCAGGGGCGCTGTACTATGGCTGACCCTGTGTGAGGACCCCCTCTGGAGTGTGTCTGTCTGTCTGTCTGTCTGTCTGTCTGTCTGTCTGTCTGTCTGTCTGTACTATGGCTGACCCTGTGTGAGGACCCCCTCTGGAGTGTGTCTGTCTGTCTGTCTGTCTGTCTGTCTGTCTGTACTATGGCTGACCCTGTGTGAGGACCCCCTCTGGAGTGTGTCTGTCTGTCTGTCTGTCTGACTGTACTATGGCTGACCCTGTGTGAGGACCCCCTCTGGAGTGAGTGTGTCTGTCTGTCTGTCTGTACTATGGCTGACCCTGTGTGAGGACCCCCTCTGGAGTGTGTCTGTCTGTCTGTCTGTCTGTCTGTACTATGGCTGACCCTGTGTGAGGACCCCCTCTGGAGTGTGTCTGTCTGTCTGTCTGTCTGTCTGTCTGCCTGACCCTGTGTGAGGACCCCCTCTGGAGTGTGTCTGTCTGTCTGTGTGTCTGTCTGTCTGTCTGTGTGTCTGTCTGTCTGTCTGTACTATGGCTGACCCTGCGCTCTGACCCCCTCTGGACTGTGGAAACTTGAGAGGGGAGATGAGAAAAGATGAATTTCAATGTAACAGTTGACTAACAAAGTAACTTAACTTAATCTGATTTTACCTTTGATGATTTACACACACACACACACACACACACACACACACACACACACACACACACACACACACACACCACTAAATTAACAGTTTTTACCTTGGAGGATTTCTGCACCTGGTCTCCGATGTAGATCTTTCTGAACTGCTCAAAGAAGCTGAGCATGGCGAGCTCCAAGCGCTCGTTACCCGCCTGAGCCAACCGACTGTCTGTCAAGTTCATCAGCTGTAATACACTGAGACAGACAGGGAGAGAGACAGACAGGGAGAGAGAGAGAGACAGGGAGAGAGAGACAGGGAGAGAGAGAGACAGGGAGAGAGAGAGAGACAGGGAGAGAGAGACAGGGAGAGAGAGAGACAGGTAGAGAGAGAGAGAGACAGGGAGAGAGAGAGACAGGGAGAGAGAGACAGGGAGAGAGAGAGACAGGGAGAGAGAGACAGGGAGAGAGAGACAGGGAGAGAGAGAGACAGGGAGAGAGAGACAGGGAGAGAGAGACAGGGAGAGAGAGAGAGACAGGGAGAGAGAGACAGACAGACAGGGGGAGAGACAGGGAGAGAGAGAGAGAGACAGAGACAGAGAGAGAGACAGAGAGAGAGACAGACAGAGAGGGAGAGACAGGGAGAGAGAGAGACAGACAGACAGACAGAGAGAGACAGGGAGACAGACAGGGAGAGAGAGAGACAGGGAGAGAGACAGGGAGCGAGAGAGAGACAGAGAGAGAGAGAGAGACAGGGGGAGAGAGAGAGAGACAGACAGAGAGACAGTTAATATATGATATAATGCTTGTTTATGTATATAATAAAAAATAAAATTGTCCTGTCCCAATCACGTGTTGAATAGTAAATTGACTCAGTTTAATTAATGTGAATGAATAAAATGCTTATATTTAATAATTTACAGACAAACAGTTACAGACAAACAGTTACAGACAAACAGTTACAGACAAACAGTTACAGACAAACAGTTACAGACAAACACACAGGGACAAAATTAAAATAGCACTAAAAAATAAAGCAAATCAATTCACACTGCCACAATCCTAAATAGACCCATTTCTGTAACCAGGAAAAAAAAAACCCATTAAAAACACTGACATATTAGAGAGTCTAGCTAATAGGAAGCTGTATGTTGCCCTGGATAGCTTTATAGTGTTAGATTCATTTTGAAGTCATTTATCACACATCCTTCCGGGTCCAAAAAAAAAAAAAATTTTGGTTTCTTGAAAACAAATTTTTTAAATATATATATATATTTTTTTTTAACTCTACACCTCTTTCCCGTATTCTCTCCATCTTACCGGCAGACCAGCTCTCCGTCCATGGCGTCCTGCTCGTCCGTGCTGGCGAAAGACACGCGCCCGCCGATCACCGCCCCGATTATATAAACCAGCCAAGTTAACCGACCTGTAGGGGAGGGAGAGAGAGAGAGAGAGAGAGAGACAGGGAGAGGGTTAGACTGCTATATAGTCAACAAAAAATTATAAATAAAGTGGCCATATGTCAATTTTAACTACATAGAAAGAGCATTATATCTGTATTTTTTTAAAGGCTTGTACAAAATTGTTCATAACCACTCATGCATAGTCTCAAGCAAAACTGTAAAAAAAACCTTCCAATTTAACCCATTGATGACGGCTGCTGCGCGATGCCACATTGGCTCTCCTGCCTGATGCTGCGTCGCGCAGCATTGTTACTTTATCTAATTTTCATGGCATTCCCAGCATAGAATGCACTGTCATTGGTTCAAATACACATGAGGTGGGTTTTGTTGATTTTTTTAAGACCACGTGACCACCCAAAAGTTGTGTGGTTTGCCAAAAATCATGTCAATCAAAAAAATAAAAAATAAAAAAATAAAACAAAATAATTAAAAAAATACGCCAGCTATGTCGGCGACAGAACAGTTAGTGGCGTTTGGTGCGCAGAATCAAGGTCTATTATAGACTACTGACGAAAATCACACAACACATTGCATCTATTTATTAACAATATTTAATAATTTTCTAATTCATCTCATTTTGACGATTTTTAGAAATATTTGTTGGTTTGTAAGCGCTAAGGGAGCATTTTTAAATAAAACCTGTGAACCTTAACTTTTAAATGTATTTTATTTCATGTTTCTATGTGGTACACAGGCTTAGATATTAAGGTTTTGGTAGACTTGACAATTCCTACTATTTTTTCAGAAAACCCTCAGGCATTAAGGACATGCATCCTAGATTGCCATAGTCATCAATGGGTTAAAGCATGCGTTTGAATCCCGATTTGATATGGGCTCGCACCCTCTAGGTATTAACGCGAAAAACACATTGTTTATCATTACAAATTGCCACACAGCATTCATCTCATAAAAACAGTATATACATATCAGAATTAAAAAGATATATATATATTTTTTTTTAAATTAAAGAAATGTCAAAACTTCCAAGCTAGATTTAAATTATTTATGTATATAATAGAGAAAGATATATTATTATATATTTGTATATAATTACAAATCAACAATTTTCACATTCTCAAACAATATATCACAATAATAAAAACTAAAAATTCCAAAAACAATAAAAATCTATCTATCCATCAATCAATCAAAATAAATAAATAAAAATATATATAAATTAAATGTAAAACAACTTCCAATTTAAGGCCTGTGCTTCAAGAGAAGGGCTCGTACCCTCCTGCATCTATCCATCCATCCATCCATCCATCCATCCATCCATCTATCTATCTATCTATCTATCTATCTATCTATCTATCTATCTATCTATCTATCTATCTATCTATCTATCTATCTATCTATCTATCTATCTATCTATCTATCAATATAAAAAAAAACAAAAAAAAAAACATATATATAAAAATTAAATATAAAACAACTTCCAATTTAAGGC
>CASHTC010000839.1:10000-21163 GCA_949357725.1 Hyperoplus immaculatus | reverse complement strand
CACACACACACACACACACACACACACACACACACACACACATCAACTTCCCCACTAATTAAGAAAGCTGTTTGTTTTCTTAATGAATGGAGACTTTCTTTCTTCTCCACTTACATCACCAGTTTGTCTCTCTCACGACTGGCTGAGGCATTATTTATTCACACACACACACACACACACACACACACACTCTCTCTCTCTCTCTATCTCTCTCACTCACTCACTCACTCACTCTCTTTGACTCTCTGACTGTCTCTCTTTCTCTCTCTCTTTCTCTCTCTCTCTCACTCACGCTCACACACACACACACACACACGCACAAACACACGCACACACACGCACACACACACACACGCACACACACACCGCACAAACACACACACAGGCTAGCTGTCAGTCTCTGAACGTATTTTAATCGGAGACAATAACCTGTATTGAGATGTGTTAATTGGTTATTTGAGACGGATCACTGAAAACCTGCCAAAGCCTCGACAATGAATTAACTGGATTATGTTTTTCCTTAGAGATTTTTAAACAATACAGATGCGTAGTGCTCCTCCACAGTCAATACAGATGCGTAGTGCTCCACCACAGTCAATGCAGATGCGTAGTGCTCCACCACAGTCAATGCAGATGCACAGAGTCTATGAGGGCTTTTCAATGGTGTTGACTGTCAATACATTATGTTGTGATGAAGAGTTATCACATTATTTTGCGACTAATCGATAATGTAGCGGCAGAAGACATTTTATTTAAAATGCACTGAACGAAAAGGCAGCCCAACTTCAGTATGTTATGTTCACAATTTCATCAAGAAATAGGTTTAAGGGGCACCCTATAACTCAGTTGGTAGGGCGTCCCCCCCATGGGCCTCGGCCAGCAGCGGACCCGGGTTCGATTCCAGCCCACGGTCGTTCTCTGCATGTCACTCCCCTCTCTGCCCCATTTCAACTATGTCTCTAAACTCTCAATAAAGGATAAAAATGCCAAAAAATATCTTAAAAAATAAATAAAAAATAGGTTTAAAATAATTAAAATTATTAAAAACTGAAGACTGTCCGTAGGGGATTGGGGTGGAGGGGGTTTCAACAGTTCAACATAACTGAATGATATCTGTGTTTGTTTGTTTGTTTGTTTATTAATCTACAGTTGAAATGTGTCATGTGCATTGTTCTGATTACCACTGTGATGAGTTACTAATATTGTTCTGCCTTTAACGATGACGGGAATACAACTCAGGAGCCAAACCATGATGGTGCCGTTAGTAACATTTACAGATCTCAAAATATTATAATATCCATGGAACAGTTTCAGTTTTTTCTGTAATATAATTCTAAAGTAAATCTTAAGGGACAAGTTTTGACGATTACAGATGACATTTCCTTTGAAAATAATTCATAAAAAGTTCATCCCTTACCACAAGAAAAATTAACATCTCCATGATATTCCCAGTTTTTTAATCTGTAAGTGTCTGCTGCATAACATGTGATGTGAAGTTACACCATAGCTACACTCATTCTAACAAAACAAATCGTGTCTCTAGTAGGGGAGAACGGGGTAATTTGTAGAGGAAAAAGTGTGCCTACTTACCCCGTTCTCCCCTACTTGGATTAAAATACTTAACTTTATGTGTAAAAAAATATATTCTTATTATGCATCTGTAAGTAACGTATTCATAACGTCTGTTGCAAAGTTATCAAACATATGGCACCAACAGACTTTGCTTTATAGCTACAATAATTTATTCAAACACCAACTACATAAGAAAGTATATACAGGAGGGGGCGCCCTCAGTTGGTAGGGCGTCCCCCCCCCATGGGCCTCGGCCAGCAGCGGACCCGGGTTCGATTCCAGCCCGCGGTCGTTCTCTGCATGTCACTCCCCTCTCTGGCCCATTTCAACTCTGTCTCTCTGCACTATCAATAATAAAGCATAAAAGTGCCAAAAAAAAAGTATATACAGAACAAAAGAAAACAAAAAATGCATTCACACACTCTCACAGCTTTTCAGCGAGACGTGTGGATAATTTGGATTTAAGTATTGAACTTAATCTTAGAAAAAAAAACGTACTATATGTTTAAAAAATATAGTTATATTATGTATAAAAAAGATATTCTACAGATATATACAGAAAAGTACAACAATACATCAACAAATACATGTACACACTCCCACAGCTTTTCAGAGACGTGTTGAGAATTTCGATTAAGCGCCGATGCTCTCACGTTTAGATAGATAGACAGATAGACAGATAGATAGATAGATAGATAGATAGATAGATAGATAGATAGATAGATAGATAATGTATTTAGATGGATTTATATGATCTCTAAGTTGTTACATTCTTACATTCAAACACACACACAGAGACGTGTAGCGAATGTGTATTGAAATATTTTACTTTTACTGTTTAAAAAAAGTGAATAAATAAAATAAAAAAACTTTCCAAAATATTAAAATGTCCTATAGTCTTTATATTGTTTGTTGTAAAGTTATCGAAAACTCACCAAAACTCTGCCACAGCTACATTCATTCACACACACCAAATTGTCTCTCTCACACACACACACACACACACACACACAAACACACACACACAAACACACACACACACACACACACACACACACACACACACACACACACACCGCCCCCCACACACACAGAAGCATGTCTAGAATTTGGATTGCACCTCTAAAAACACCCACTTGATATTCGAGTCACGTTTGGTCCTTTACCTTCCGACTGACCCTCTGCAATAAAGCTTTGATACACGGAAACACTCCTCTACTCCAGTGTCTATTAATGCCTAACAAGTATGCATGCACACACACACACACACACACACACACACACACACACACACAATCTCTCCCTCACACGCTCACACACACACACACACTGAACAAGTATGCACGCTCGCACTCACACACACACACACACACACACACACACACACACACACACACACACACACACTGAACAAGTATGCACACTCGCACTCACCTGCACACACACACACACACTGAACACATATGCACACTCGCACTCACACACACACACACACACTGAACACGTATGCACACTCGCACTCACACACACACACACACACACACACACACACACATGCTTACACTCACACACACACACACACACACACTGAACACGTATGCACCCTTGCACTCACACACACACACACACAAACACACACACACACACTGAACAAGTATGCACGCTCGCACTCACACACACACACACACTGAACACGTATGCACGCTCGCACTCACACACAAACACACACACACACACACACACACACACACACACACACACACACACACACACGCTCGCACTCACCCGCCATGCTGCGTCAGCCAATACTTTGATTAAATTGTTCTGATGGCAATGGCGAAACCAATTCTCAGAGTGTGTGTGTGTCCTGCTACTCCAAGGGCATTGAGCGAAAATAAATAAAATATATACACAGGATGTTAAGGGGAAAAAGAAAATATTATAATGCCACTTTTTAAGGTTTATTTGAGGTGAGACACTGCAGTGAATACGGTAAAAATGTTTAACTTAAACTGTAGATAACTTAATGAAACTTTGCGAGTTGATTGCTGAGATTAAGGCGATTATTTTTCGTATTGGAAGTTTTTCAGAAATGTTTGAGTAAATATGCACATTTGGCATTTTTTAACTGATTGTGTGAAAATTCTTAAAATCTAGATGTCGGATGAAGCCAGAGTTCGAATCTCTTTATTCCATTATGATAACATTAGTGTTCAAAGTTTTTACAGAACAGATTATGAAAACAGCCTTTTTTCATTTGATAAATAAATACAAATACTATACACAGGTCTTAAAAATGCATTTTCAGCATGTATTATATTTTAGAGTATTGAGAAAAACAAACTAAAGTTGAGATAATGTCCGTTAAAGATGGTTGTATAGGAGAAATATACAGATGCAAACAGACAAGGTTTAGTCAAATAAACACCTGAATGTACATGTTGGACCTTTTGATTTATACTAGTATGAAAGAAGACATGTTATGGAGGATAAAAATTCTCCAGATAACTAGAAATTAAATGCAGACACACACACACACACACACACTAAGTCAGTCAGACAAACACACACACACACACAGAAACACACACACACACACACACTAAGTTATAGAAGATACATAGACCCAGAAAATCTCAAAAATGTGAAAACCATTGCTTGAAAAAAACAATGTTGTGTGTGTGTGTGTGTGTGTGCGTGCGTGTGTGTGTGTGCGTGTGTGTGTGTGTGTGTGTGCGTGTGCGTGTGTGCGTGTGTGTCTTGAGAGTAAATAAAGTAAATTGAATTCCTGTGGAGGAAAAAACAAACGTGTTCCAGCACAAGTTTCAAGATCCTGATTCAATTTTAAATCAATCATTGTTTCACTCGAGGAGGTCTTTCAGTCCAACACAATTCGTGATGAAATCCTTGAGACATCTTGCTTACACACACACACTCACACACACACACTCACACACACACACACACACACACACACACACACACACACACACACACACACACACACACACACACACACACACTCACACACACACACGTTTGTACGGCTATACTTGTGAGGACATTCATTGACATAATGCATTCCCTAGCCCCTTACCCTAACCCTAACCATCCAAACTAAATGCCTAACCCCAACCCTTACACTAACCCTAACATAAACCTAATTCATACCTGAACCTTAAAACCTAGTGTTAACCCTCAAACATCCCTTCGAAAAACATGAGGACCTGCCAAAATGTCCTCACTTTCCAAAATGTCCTCACTCCGATGGTTCAAAGCTAAAACTGGTCCTCACAAAGATGCCTGTATAAGCACACATACACACACACACACACACACACACACACACACACACACACACACACACACACACACACACACACACACACACACACACACACACACACACACACCTCCAACAAGATAACTTTACAACAAACTATTGTAGCTTAAATGGGTTTGGCACTTGGGTTGTTTTTCTCCAGAAAACATCAAGCCTTTAATATTCACCGGCCGCATTGATTTCATGCTGTTACATACAAATTGGTTTTTTGAGGGTCCTAGTAAATCCCCAAAAAGAAAAAAGAGGCTACAGGTCTTTATATCAGCTATGGAAGAGTAGTAGGGCCACAATAGAGATACACTTGCAAAAAAAGAGGAAACTGTCAAGGAATAAGTTGAAATACAATGTTGAGGACAAATTGGACAGTTCGAGACTGCGGTAAAGTTAGAAAATGTTGATAAGACTGTAGCTTCGGTTATCAATAACTCTTAAATTAAACATTAGTCAACCATAAAACAATGCATCGTTTGTTATCATCATAATGCTATTTGGAGAAAAACATTTTTTAAAGATATATTTTTTAAATTTGATAAAAAATGAAAATAGTATTTTTTTCGTTTTATGCACTAAATGTCAAGAAATAAGTAAAAAAGAACTGACAGTTCCAGAGTGCGGTAAAGTTATTAAAGATATTGGAAGATAGCTTTGAACTTCCAAATCTGAATCGATAAGTCTCAATAGTTCTACGCAATTTAAAACACAAACATCAGGCATCTTTTGCTATCGTCATAACACCTTTTGAAAAAAAAATAAACATAAGAAAGTTAGGAAGATGTTGATAGACTGACTGGTAACTACTGGTGTCAATACCTCAAAATGTAAAACACAAACTATGCATGTTTGCTATCATCATAACTTTTTTCTAGGAATTTCATGAACATTTTTGTAAATTCAAAACTTAAAATCGATTTCCCGGCCAAAAAAAAATATTATTTATTAAAAAAATATTTTTTTTTTGTTATATCAAAACTATTCCTAGTTATTTTATGACCGTGGGTACCTGCTCCTCTCCCCCCCCCCTCTTTCTCTCCCCCGCTCCACCCCACCCCCCTCCCCCCACTAGGACAAAGAGGTGAATCTGGAACAGGTGCACCGGCGTATGAACAGTCTTTTGGACGAGGACTTGGCCCACAAGCAGATGATGTCGTCGGCGGGGGGAGGGGGAGCGGGGGGTCCTTCTATCGAGATCTCTGCGCGGGACATCGGCAGCATGCAACAGCAGCTAGCATCCAACCAGCAGCACCAAACACCCCAATCTGTCAGCTCGTTCCTGCCCGGGATGGGGCTCGAATCGGGGGTCGGATCTCACCACCATGGGGGGGTCTCGAATCTCTCGATGGGGGTCCAGATGGGAATGGGGGGCACGCTAGGCAGGACAACGCAGGGGGTCGGTGGGCTGCATCATCTCCACCAGCTGGGAGGAACCAGCAGCATGCAGCAGCAGCAGCAGCAGCAGCAATGCAAGCACAGCAGAGCGCCCAACGGGGGAATAATGTTCCGCCAGAGTCCTGGGAAAACACCCATGCCAATGTCCTACCAGGGAGTCTCCGGAGGACCCATACCCGAAGCCATTGATGCCACACACAGTACATCCATATAGGGGAGGGGGCAAGGTGGCAAGGGGGAGTGGTAAAAGACTGTATCTGAGTGGGGAAGACTGGAAAAGACAGAACAAGCAGGCTCTAACTCTTGGGACTTTATTTAAGTGCGCATTCACACCTGCTTTGTCTAGTTTTATTCTACTTTTACTGGGATACAGTTGGGAAGTTGAGAGAACGAGAGTGTATCAATCAGACTGGTGGACTATTGGAGATGACCAGTTATTGACTGGAGGGGAAATGGAAGGGGGAGGGGAGGGGGGAAGATTGGAAAAATGGCAATTAACCCTTTCTATCGTACCAAAAGCGGACCCTTAACTCTTGGGACTTTATTGAGGGGGCATTCACACCTGCCGTGTTAGGTTAGGTCTGGTTTGGAAAGGGAGGGGTGGGGGAATGTATAAATCAAGCTGGTGGACTTTGGGAAATTACCAGTTATTGACTGTGTTTAGTGCGCTTTCACACCTTGCTTTACTGCGTCCCGTTTGCCATTGACGCCACACATAGTACATCCATATAGGGTTTGGGGAAGGGGGAAAGTCTGGACAAACGACAATTGTATTTTTGATCGAACAGAAAGCGGACAAAACAAGCGGACCCTAAATCTTGGGACTTTACTTAGGGCGCATTCACACCTGCCGTGTCTGGTTTTATTCTACCTTTACTGCGGTACATTTGGGCAGTTGAGAAAAGGTCTGGTCAAAACTACCTTTGTTGGTCTGATTCAACCTTTACATTCGGTTTGTCTGGACACAAACATTCACTTTGTCTGAAGAACAAATTTGGATTGTAGACCATAGGGTGCTTTTACCCCTTTGTCGTTTGGTTTGTTTGCCAAAAGCGTACCGGGACCTTATTGAAAAGGTGGTCCATGGGCCCATACCCGAAGCCATTGAGGCCACACGCACGATATCCACACACGCTTATAAATTAAACAAAACCTGCAGAAAAATATACAGAGGACATGATATTGGTGAATAAATGGTAGATAGTACAGTATGAACAAAACAATGGATCATTCTCGCATCTGCTGTGAACCAATGAAGCAAACTATAAGCGGACGATCACGTGTGAAACCGCCCTAAATTGTCTCTGGACTTTGGTCGGGTTTTTTTGGAAGCCGTTTGGGGGAAAATAATTACATAAGGTAAAAAAAAAAAAATATGTACAAAGTAAAAAAAAAAAAAGATTTTGTATCTCACTACCTGTTCAGAAAAGCTGATGTTACAACTACATAAACAACGGGGAGAAACGGGTTTGCGGGCGGGGAGGGGGGGGGGGGGGGGGGGGTTTGGTTTGCGGGCGGGGAGGGGGGGGGGGGGGGGGGGGTTTGGGGTGTAATTGTGTCCCTTGTACAAATCTGTAAATACCCAAGAGAACGCAGTGAGGTTAAAAGTGTATTTTGAATATTCTCAATTTTTTCGAAGTTGAGTTGTAAAAAACTTTAAAAAACAGTAAAAAAATATATATAAATAACATATATATATATAAAATATATATAAATAACATATATATATATATATATATATATAAACATTGAAGAAAAAGTTATGACTGTTTGAATGGCTTTGTAAATTTTGTTCAGTATAAAAACAATGACGCGGAAAATTCATTGTGATTGTTTTTCTAAAGTGCCGAAATTAAAACGATGTCTCTCCACACAACTCATCGATGTAAACGACTACCCATCATGCACTGCTGTACACTGAAAAAAATAAACATTGGATGAACTTAAAGGGGCACTGTGCAATATGACATCATCAAGAAAGTTCTAGAATGCAACGCTCCGTGGGTAACCCCAACCCTTTCGAATAATAACAGAAGCTACAGTGGCCTTCAAGGACAAGACCAATTCTAAATGTTAAACAATGCACCTGATGACATTCCAAAAAAATGGATGCCTCCATAAGACCTGCCTGCTCAATGTACAAAATGTAATATTAATATTTGTAATTCTCTGCTCAGGAGGATCATTCAGATTATTGGCAGAGGTGATTTTACACCAACGAGGACATATTTATGAATGAGGATATTGATTTTAGCTAATAAATTACTTAAAATGTCACACAGTGTCCCTTTAAAAAAATTGAAGTAATCTGTCACACCTAATGTGTTAGCTTTGATTCAATGTAAAAAAATAAATAAATTCAGGTTACCCCAATTTTTTTTTTTGTACATGTCTTTGAGTGTGTCTCTGTGTATATGTGTGTGTGTGTGTGTGTGTCTGTCTGTCTGTGTGTCTATCTCTGTGTGTGTGTGTGTGTGTGTGTCTGTGTGTGTGTGTTTGTCTAGTTGTTAAATGCACTGTGGAAAGAGGACATTGTTCCTCGACTGAGCAGAGTGTGTGTGTGTGTGTGTGTGTGTGTGTGTGTGTGTGTGTGTGTGTGTGTGTGTGTGCGTGTGTGTGTGTATGTATGTCTATGCGTGTGTGTGTGTGTGTGTGTGTGCGTGTGTGTGTGTGTGTGTCACGTACTCAAAGCTAAAATATTAGGTGTGACAAATTACTTAATTTTTTTTTAAGTTCAGTCCAATGTTTATTTTTGTTCAGTGTAGGGACATGTTTTCTTTAGTGTTGGTCACCTATTGTTGTGCACCTCTGTACCAACCCCATATATATAAAACTTCAGCATCTGACTTTTTCAATTTGTATTAAATATAAAATATACATTCCCTGTGTTCCAAATCTCATTCTCTTTCTTTTTACTACACTACATACTAAAGTACAGAAAAGTTTTAGTCTTTTTACTACACTACATACTAAAGTACAGAAGAGTTTTAGTCTTTTTACTACACTACATACTAAAGTACAGAAAAGTTTTAGGGCCACAGACAGGAGAGAAAAAAAATCAGATAAGGAAGATTTTTTAATTTTTTTCATTATGTCGAGCGATGTCAAGTACAAAGATGAATACTCCAAAATGCCATTGGAGTTAGTAGGGGAATTTATGTATTTTAGGCATACTACAATTGACGTGCATGTATCGGGACATCCTAAATCTTTTTCTGGCATACTAAATAGTAGGGAAGTATGGGGATTGGAACGCAGGGATTGTTTTTGCTCAAATCAAAAGTCTACATTAATTTTTTTTTGTGTTGACTGTAAATGTTGTATCATTCAAAAACAAAGTGGATTTTTTATACACGGCTTAAGTGGGTTGCTTTTATAGAAACTTTTAATTTGGCGGGTCAAAATGTTCAAGTGACGGGATTTCAGTTTGTAAAGATGGAAGGATGAACTGTGAGGCTGCGATCACACCAACCACTGGGATTGTTTTGGTCCAAAGCAGTTAAGAAAACATTGACTTTATGCTTTTTTATCAGACTTCAACACAAAATATTTGCCTCCTTTTTGTGGAGATTTTGAAACGCTAATGGACCCAGATTTCAGTTTATCTCCTTACAATTCTTTTTTATTTTATTTTTTAATTCAGAACAATTATTAGAATGAGTATTGCTTGATGTTGAATTAATTTATCCTTCCACGTAAATGATCTACACAATCTCATCGTGCTTGATCTATTAAGAGCATCAACATTTGCTCACATGTGTCACGTCTGATCTGCAAAAGCCTTAAGAGGACGATTGTGTTGTGCTTTCATTTTGGGCCAAATATCTAAATACAATATGTACACAAACATTCACTAGATGTTGTGATTGCAGCCTTAACAGTCCCCAACCTTTTTGTTTCTTATATTTAACTTGAAGAGAAAAAAAGCTTATTGTAAAATGACCTCTGAGCTGTATAGATATGTCCTTGACTTTTGATACTAGAGAATTTTATGGCTAAACACTTGTATACAGGTTTTCAAAGTGCAGTGCAGTTATTTTAATCACAAAGACAGTAAGGAAAATGCCTCATATCCCACTAGTCATTCTTAAAGTAGCTACGAGGAACTTTTAAATATTTCTGAAACAGTCTAATTTTCCCTCTGATGATCATAAATTACATGTAACAGCAAACGAGACCTTCAGTGTAAAGAATGCTATTTTTGTATAGTTTTTCTTAATGCCTTTCTCATGGGTATAAAACGCTCACCCAGGAACAACAGCTGGCGTTATAGTAAAAACACTACCGCTTTTGTCCAACGGGGGGCGCTGGAAATAACACAAACTGAAAGTTCCTCGGAGCACCTTTAATGAGATACAAAGTGCAATCAAGATTATTCAAAAATGGCGGTTGAGATTCTGCCATTCCATACCTCAACACGTAAACAGCTTGTATTGTACAGAAAATATCATAATGTTTGTTTTTCTCAATGGAATATTGTATGAAAAAAACGTTTTATGGGAAACTTATTCTCAACCACACGCTCCAGCCGTCCTTTTATCTGTGTTCATAATGCTGTTAATGTGCATTTTTTTGGTTTTGATTTATTTTGTGTATAGATTTTTTTTTAAACACTTTTTGAAAATGTGTCAATCTCACTCACACAGTAGATTTTTTTTTAGTTCAGTTCAGATGGACAGACAACAGTCAAATTCAGACCAGCTCCACTTTTGAAGAATTTTGAAATTCTAAAAGGGAATTTTAACTAGTAAAAGTTTTATTATTTAATTTTTGTGTTGCTTAAAGAGGCCCCAAACGTACATGGAATCGTGCATCCTAATTCCTCTGTTTTCCTATTTCCAATGGTAACAAGTTAATTTGAG
>CASHTC010000839.1:2500-5000 GCA_949357725.1 Hyperoplus immaculatus | reverse complement strand
CAAATCACATACTAGTTCTTTTTACTACACTACATACTAAAGCACAGAAGAGTTTTAGTCTTTTTATACTAAAGTACAGAAGAGTTTTAGTCTTTTTACTACACTACATACTAAAGTACAGAAGAGTTTTAGTCTTTTTACTACACTACATACTAAAGTACAGACGAGTTTTAGTCTTTTTACTACACTACATACTAAAGTACAGAAGAGTTTTAGGGCCACAGACAGGAGAGAAAAAAATCAGATAAGGAAGATTTTTTTTTTCATTATGTCGAGAAATGTCAAGAATAAAGACGAATACTCCAAAATGCTGTTGGAGTTAGTGGGGCATTTATGTATTTTCAGCATACTACAATTGACGTGCATGTATTGGGACATCCTAAATCTTTTTCTGGCATACTAAATAGTAGGGGGATTGGAACGCAGGGCCAGTTTGTCCCAATATACTGTATGTGTTTGGATGCAGCATGCTTAAAGATACCCAGATGTCCTACTACATCCGGTGGTGATTTTTTTTTTAGTGTTGAAACCAGCAGCTTTATGGAGGTTCTGACCCACAATCCACTGCAGCAGAAGTCACATCACATGGACTGAGCCTCCCAGTGAAAACAACCAGCGATGAGACGGATATATAAAGCAAGAGGAAAGTTCAAGGAGCCATGTTAGGATGAAATAAATAAGTTAAAGTATGTCCCAATTGTAGCATAATACATGCTAACTAGATACTGTTTATGATCAGCTGCAGTATGTAGAATATTAAAAAGAAAGGGTATACAATTTGGAACGCACCATACAGATATATGGATAGATAGATAGATAGATAGATAGATAGATAGATAGATAGATAGATAGATAGATAGATAGATTGACAGACAGACAGACAGACAGACAGACAGACAGACGGACGGACGGACAGACAGACAGACGGACGGACAGACAGACAGACGGACGGACAGACGGACAGACGGACAGATAGAAACCCTTCTGCACAGCTGACTATGTAAACAACATGAGCGTGTAACCATTTAGCCGGGAGGATGACAGAGTGTTGGAAAGATTATATGATTAGTTTCACTGGCAAGATGCCCAACGCATGTGTGTGTGTGTGTGTGTGTGTGTGTGTGTGTGTGTGTGTGTGTGTGTGTGTGTGTGTGTGTGTGTGTGTGTGTGTGTGTGTGTGTGTGTGTGTGTGTGTGAGAGTGTAAGAGTGTGACTGGTAAACAAAGCGACATTGACACCAGATCTAAGATAAGTGTTTTGGATGAACACCTGCTCTCTCTCACACACACACACACACACACACACACACACACACACAGACACACACACACACACACACACACACACAGACACACACACACACACACACACACACACACACACACACACACACACACACACACACACACACACACAGCCAGACACCCTGATGGTTTTGAAGCTACAGTGTGTAATATATATGTTGTATAATTTTTTGTGATATCTAGTGCTGAGATTTTAGACTTGCTAACCCATCTCTTTTCGGTAGAAATTACAGAAGCTACGGTGGCCTTCAAGGACAAGAAGCTATAGTTAGTAAAGATGGCATCATCCACCACTGCTTCAAGTCTTTCCACAATATCAAGTGATGAGGTGAAGATGTATTTAGTTATTTATTCTATAGTACTTCTTCTTCTTCTTCTTGGTCTTCCAACAGGTGCATTTCCCCAGGACGCCCACTATATATAAAAACCTGTAAGGCTGTTAAGTTTGTCCGTTCTGTGCTACTGTAGAAACATGGCGGTGCAACATGGCGGCCTCAGCGCCAGATACAAAAGGATCATTCTAAGGTAAAAAAAAAACAAGAGATTATACACTAATTAAAAACAATTCTAAATTTTAAACAATGCACCTGATGACATTCCAACTATGACACTTTCAAGATGGCGGCACTAGGCCTTGGTCCAAAATATGCAGAAATATGGACATGTATGAGACCCTTTCTAAGGGAAAAAATAAATAATTCAAAACATTTTTTTCAGCTATTATGCACTACATTAAATGTACTTATGGATATTATAATTACTTTCTACAAAATCTGCTAGGAAATAAAACCCAAAATTCTACACACTGCAGCTTTAAAAGTCAAAGTTTTTTTTCGTCAGTTCTGATAGTATGCAAAACATACATCAGAGTCAACATGGCGTTTATCTCTGACCCTCAGTGAATTTGAAACAATAAAATAAAATTAATAAAAATATATAGAGTGTCAGACCCAAACAAGGCGAGGACCACAATAGCGTCACGTTCAACAGTTTATTAAAGGATTGGGGGAAAGGGAGTGTATGGGCATGTTCAGAGAACGAGTAGAGCAGGTCCGGTATTGCAGATAGGAGTCAGAAGCGTAAGGAAACAGGCAGAGTAACTGGTGCTGGTTAGCAGACGATCCGACAAGGAGTAAGTGAAAGTCAGGGTTTATATACAGAGGGTGATGAGCAGGGAATGCAGTGCAGCTGGCAGG
>CASHTC010000838.1:17500-19706 GCA_949357725.1 Hyperoplus immaculatus | reverse complement strand
TTAGTAGGGCTTTAGTATGAGTAGGATGTTAGTAGGGCTTTTAGTATGAGTAGGACAATAGTAGGGCTTTTAGTATGAGTAGGACGTTAGTAGGGCTTTTAGTATGAGTAGGACGTTAGTAGGGCTTTAGTATGAGTAGGACGTTAGTAGGGCTTTTAGGATGAGTAGGACGTTAGTAGGGCTTTTAGTATGAGTAGGACGATAGTAGGGCTTTTAGTATGAGTAGGACGTTAGTAGGGCTTTTAGTATGAGTAGGATGTTAGTAGGGCTTTTCCCACATAGCCTCAGACTTGGTATTGCACTCAGGATTTGACCATTATGCAAACAGCATTCCTACACCCACACTACTGCTACTCATTGAATCTATATTGTGCCCAATGTTTCTGGTTGAGCGATCACATTCCTATGATAAGAAGTTTTGCCTGAAACCAAAATGTGATGTGGAAAAATAACAATCCCTGCGTTCCAATCCCCATACTTCCCTACTATTTAGTATGCCAGAAAAAGATTCAGGATGTCCCAATGGATGCAGGTCAATTGTAGTATGCTGAAAATACATAAATGCCCCAATATCTCCAATAGCATTTTGGATTATTCGTCTTTACTCTTGACATTTCTCAACATAATGAAAAACAAAATCTTCCTTATCTGATTTTTTTTCTCTACCGTGGCCCTAAAACTCTTCTGTACTTTAGTATGTAGTGCAGTAAAAAGAAAGAGTATGTGATTTGGAATGCAGGGATTGCCCGAGGTTTATTTTATGGACTTTTCAAAAAGACCAGCGATTTGAATCCCAAGTAGATCAGCTGAAATACTTTGAGGGCAGAAGCCTTACTTTGCCACTAGTATCAATCAGGTTGGTTTGGCCTTGAGCAAGACACATATTCTATTTCCCGGCTAAAAGGGTCACAGAAGTCATGAAAATGTAGTTGGTATGGGTAGATGGGCGGATGGATGGATGGATAGATAGATAGATAGATAGATAGATAGATAGATAGATAGATGGATAGATGGATAGATGGATAGATGGATAGATGGATAGATGGATAGATGGATAGATGGATAGATGGATAGATGGATAGATAGATAGATAGATAGATAGATAGATAGATAGATAGATAGATAGATAGATAGATAGATAGACAGATAGACAGACAGACAGACATACAGATAGATAGATAGATAGATAGATAGATAGATAGATAGATAGATAGATAGATAGATAGATAGATAGATAGATAGATAGATAGATAGATAGATAGATAGATAGATAGATAGATAGATAGATAGAGGGTTATGTATGTGAACATTTTTCTAAGACAGATATATACGCAATATACATGTATCTTAGATTTTTGTTTCATTATTATTATTATGTATAGTGTAGATGCCTTTATAAAATACCCTAAAGCACAGCCAGGAAAAGGACAGTAGGATATTTTTCATTGGGGTTTTTATGAGGCCAAAAGTGCTGACTCTCAGATTTGATTTTTGAGAGTGAGGTGATTATTTTTTTTGTACACATATGCCTTCCAGCTTTCCCACAATTTAGGCATTTACTGTCCCTGGGTTCCAAATCACATAAATTTTCGTTTTACTACACTACATACTAAAGTACAGAAGAGTTTTAGGGCCACAGGAGAGAAAAAAAAAATCAGATAAGGAATTTTTTTTTTCATTATGTCGAGAAATGTCAAGAATAAAGACGAACACTCCAAAATGCTATTGGAGTTACATTTATGTATTTTCAGCATACTACAAATGACGTGCATGTATTGGGACATCCTACATCTTTTTCTGGCGTACTAAATAGTAGGGAAGTATGGGGATTGGAACGCAGTGTATGTCTCTTCAAGTTCATTTGAGGTTTTACACGTTTGGAAAATGGTTCTGTCTTTTTGAAAATAGCTCATTTTAGGATGTTCATACAGGTCTGCAAAACGCTCATAAAAGATACTTTAGTCTAGAGCAGAGAACCACCTTATCTCTCCCCAAGAGCAGGAGTGTTTTTATCATCTAAGGACCAAAAATTCAGATAGTCAGGATTGTTTTAATGAGGTACAGAGGAGCCATGTATTCATTAGTACAATGTTTAATTAGTTTAATAAAAAGTTTAAGTTTTGACCTCCTGTGACAAACTTTTAAATGTCTACAAAACAGTTTTTCCTCTGGTTATCATAATTGACCTGTGACAATCAACGGACGG
>CASHTC010000838.1:0-2500 GCA_949357725.1 Hyperoplus immaculatus | reverse complement strand
AGCTATTTACCGTGAGCAGCGGAGAACTCAGATTCACAGCCTTAAAAATCTCTGAAAATCTTTGGAGATGTCCAAAAAAGGAAAAAACATTGATAAGGGAAAGGAGGAAGACAAAGATTATGCGGAAGAATTGAAAAAAACAGTTGGCAGACTTGATGAGAGAAATGAAAAGTGAGAGGGAGACGGAGCGAGCACTGCTGAAAGCTGAGCTGGCTGGGATTATGGACGAATGGATTGGGCGTTTTGATGCAAAAATTAAAGAAAAAATTGCAGCTGGTCTGAAGCCAATGTTGATCGAATTGAAGGAACTTCAAGCCGTGAATGTGAAGAAAGATCAGCTCTTGAAAGAGCTTGGAGATAAAATTGATGACCAAGATCAACAAGCAAAACACAGAGATGTGATAATAACTGGTTTGGACATTAAACCAAGGTCGTATGTAGCTGCCGTGAGTGGAGGAGAAGAGGGCGATACAAGGAATGTGTCGGTGGAAACCAGGTTGAAAGGTTCCTGAGAAGCAAAGGCATTAGTCTGGATCTGGAGAACGTGGAGTCTTGTTTTCTTCTCCCGAAGGGAAAATTGGCCAAAAAGCGTGCTGTCATTCTGAAATTTGTGAGTAGAAAGCACAAGATAAATTTGCTCAGTCAAGGCAAGAAGTTTAAAGGCAAACAAATTGGAATGAGTGAAAACTTAACCAAGAGAAATGCTAATCTGGCCTATCAAGCGAGAGGGTTAAAAAAATGTGGACGGGTCCAACAAACATGGACAAGAGATGGAAGAATCTTCATCAAATCGAATGGAGCTACACCCGAAGAAGCTAAAATTGTGCAAATCAGAACGGAGGAGGACCTGGTTCAATTCCGGAGGGAAGAGGACCTGATCAACCCAAGCAGCAAGAATGAGCAACATACCTGATGGGATAAATTATCATGAAAGTCTGGAGTTATTAGCTAATCTTTACGAGGAACCTAGATTATCAGACCCAAATGACATTATTACATTATTACATTATTACAAATGACATTATAGCATGGACAATTTGAATTAATGTTGGCATGGTCTTTGAATTAAAGGGATTTAAACTGGTTTGTGTTAATATAAGGTTTGAAATTGTAAATACAATGTGCTCTGCTATTGATAACCTAATGGAATGTGTGACTATTGAAATTTAAATGAAAGATACATGTTAATTATCAGCTGTGTGTTCAGAACACCCGAGTTAAAATTGGAAGACTTTCTCTGACTGAAGAATTTGTAAATACACTGCATGTTATGGGACTGTAGTCAAGGTCAGCAGACACACTGACTGTTTTGAATACTTTTGCAGAGGTGTTTAGGCTACTAGAGAAGAAATGGACAAGGCCATATCTGCATTGTCACAGGGAGAGAGGAAAATAGAGACCTAAAATTATTTGTGTATTAGAGAATGAATCTTCTTAAAAAAAAAAAAGAAAAAAAAAATGTGTTCTAACTGTAGTAGCTGTGTATCTGAATCTTATGGCAGTGGGGGCGGGACTCGATAAGCCTTTGGCTTCTCCTGCTACCCTTCGGACGATAACACAAAGTAATATGTATGAATATGCAATGTGAAAATTATGTATTATGTGTAATTGTCCGGAAGAATAATAATAAATAAATAAATAAATAAACATTACTACAAATAATTCTGCCCTCACAACACACACACACACACACACACTTCTACAGGAGATAACGTATGGATACAGTTACAGCTCGATATTCCCATTCAGAAAAAATATAATATTTAAAGCTATAGTGCGTCACTTCTGTTGGTGCATCTTGAGTTAAAGCCTTCAGTGATCGCACATGGATTTTCTACCTTCTGCTGTACGTCCAGGTTTTTTTTCTTAGCAGTAGAGTCAACAACTGAAACATTTATTGGGCTCTTCTTGGGATTTTTTCTGAGCTCCTGCACCCGTTTTAGGTACCGATGGCTTGCATGTACCAAACATTCATTCATATGAAACATTTACGCACTGTAGCTTTAACTGTTTAAAGATTGTTGCACTAGCTTACTGTGTCCCCACCCCCACTACACCACTAGTCAACCACTTCCAAAGAAGGAAGGTATATGGATACAGTTACAGCTTGTAATGCTGTTTAAGCTAAGTAGAAACATAACAAGACTTTTTTTTTTTTTTTTAGCCTTTATTTCTACAGGCAAATCCCATTGAGACCGAAGACTCTTTTGCAAGGGAGACCTGTTTTCCTTTCCCACGTTACCATTCACACACACATTCGTACACCGATAGCAGGCTAACTATCGACATTCACACGAGGCAAGGTGGGTGAAGTGTCTTTGCCCAAGGACACAACAACTATGACACAGGTGGCAGGGCGGGAATCGAACCTCCAACTCTTTGATCAAGACTAAACTTCTGAAGTTTTGCTAGCAGCCCCTAGAGGCTACATCGCTCATTACGCATGATGATTGGATGAGCTAAGGAAGACTCCATCCATGACCCATCAACACAAAACAAC
>CASHTC010000837.1:62500-67780 GCA_949357725.1 Hyperoplus immaculatus | reverse complement strand
CCCATTCTCTGCTGCAGTGGAACAAGTCAGTTTCAGGGTGGAGAGAAAAAAACCTCCCAGTAAACAAACTGGAATAGTGTGAATGTAGGGAAAGGGAGGTGTGTGTGTGTGTGAGTGTGTGTGTGTGTGTGTGTGTGTGTGTGTGTGTGTGTGTGTGTGTGTGTGTGTGTCTGTGTGTGTGTGTGTGTGTCTGTGTGTGTGTGTGTGTGTCTCTCTCTCTCTCTCTCTCAGTCTCTCTCTCTGTGTGGGATTCTCCGAAACTGAAGAACAAACCCCACGTGGGCTGCCTTACCTTTCAGCCAATGAGCGCAGGGAACGGGGGAATTCTATTGACAGACGCTAACCAATCAGAAGCCGAGTAGCTCAGAGCGGATATAAATACTGGCTCAGTTTCGCCCTACACGGCACAAGCGCTTTCGCAACTCACACGGACACACAGAGAGAATTTTCTGGACTTAATGCTCACTGCTTTGACGCTCTCTCTGACGGACCTTGCAAGGACTTTTCGACCGACCTGGATTACTCTACAAGACTCTGAGGACGACATTCTTTTCGGTGCAATTTAGCGCTACAGCTGTGTCCTGCGTGCGGATATTTTTTGCTCGTGAATCGGATATTTTAACCCAGTTTTAACCTGGATTCCTTGGATTTTGTGCATTATTTCCCGGACATCAAGATGACGCTGGAAGAGCTCGTTGGATCCCATAACAGCACCGAGAAAAAGTAAGTTTTGTTCACGATGCGCCAGGCGAGACAGATAGATAGACAGACAGACAGACAGATAGATAGATAGATAGATAGATAGATAGATAGATAGATAGATAGATAGATAGATAGATAGATAGATAGATAGACAGACAGTGTAGGTTATTTGTTACGTGTTTGCAGTTCATAGCGTGATCAGGCATGACGCGGTAGTCACACAGTAGGTTATACTATTCTTCAAACGAAACGTAGACTATTAGTTCATGCATTGTTTTGCCTCTTTAAGAACAATTTGTTACCCCCCCCCCAAAAAAAAAAGATTTTAGTCTACGCAAGTTTGCAGCTGCGCACACAGGCTACGACGCTGCTCGTGTCACAACAGCAGAGATCTTTCTGTTGTATTTCTATTTAAACTAAAGCGATACTTTGTCTTTTTGAAACGTTAACGGTCCGTGTAAGCGAATAATCCCAATCAAGGAATTAGCCTATTTATGATATTTTTGACTTTTTTTTTATTTTACTAATCACTTAAAAACTAGCCGATAAATAGCATATACTCCATTGCAATAGCCTTACTTACATACACACACATTAACGCAACACATAACTTTAATAAAACCAATAATTTGCCTTTTTATAAGCTAAGACTGTGAGGCTTAACAAATGAATACAGTGCATATCTCAACAGTTACATGTTCTATCAGAATTTTTGCGTGATCAGACGTGACGTAATGACGTATATAAAGCATCCGACGTAGCTACTTGTACATGTTAAAGTGGAGCAGATAATATCCCATTCTATCCCTAAATAGCCTTCGTCCTTATTTGACATAAATAACTTTTTTTTTTGCCAAGCTGCTGGGCTGCACCCTCTGTGACGTGCAGCCTTCGTCACGACATCACGAGCGTGTGCGTGTGTATGAGTGTGTTGGCGGGTTTGGTTCGGTGCTATCCCTTCCTTCCAAATCACATAGGCCTACTCTTTCTTTTTACTACACT
Source organism: Hyperoplus immaculatus (assembly GCA_949357725.1). Classification (NCBI taxonomy): domain Eukaryota; kingdom Metazoa; phylum Chordata; class Actinopteri; order Uranoscopiformes; family Ammodytidae; genus Hyperoplus; species Hyperoplus immaculatus. The sequence continues at coordinate 66,076 of CASHTC010000837.1, read as the reverse complement.
ACATACTAAAGTACAGGAGAGTTTTAGTCTTTTTACTACACTACATACTAAAGTACAGGAGAGTTTTAGTCTTTTTACTACACTACATACTAAAGTACAGGAGAGTTTTAGTCTTTTTACTACACTACATACTAAAGTACAGGAGAGTTTTAGTCTTTTTACTACACTACATACTAAAGTACAGGAGAGTTTTAGTCTTTTTACTACACTACATACTAAAGTACAGGAGAGTATTAGGGCCACAGACGGGAGAAAAAAAAAATCAGATAAGGAAGATTTTTTTTTCATTATGTCGAGAACTGTCAAGAATGAAGACGAATAGCCTACTCCAAAATGCTATTGGAGTTAGTGGGGCATTTATGTATGTTCAGCATACTACAATTGACGTGCATGTATTGGGACATCCTAAATCTTTTTCTGGTAAACTAAATAGGAGGGAAGTATGGGGATTGTAACGCAGGGTGTGTGTGTGTGTCTGTGTCTAACCCTCTCTCTCTCGCTCCCTCCCTCTCTCTCTGTGCAGGATGGAGAACGTGACTCAGTCTTTGGAGGAATTACTGGTCGCTGCGCAACGCCAAAGCGCGCTCACGGTGGGCGTGTACGAGTCCGCCAAACTCATGAATGTGTAAGTTTGATTCTCAATATTTGATTTCTTAAAGCTGCAGTGTGTAGAATTGTGGGTTTTATTTCCTAGCAGATTTTGTAGAAAGTAATTATAATATCCATAAGTACATTTAATTTAGTGCATAATAGCTGAAAAAAAAATTTTTAATTCTTTTTTTTCCCTTAGAAAGGGTCTCATATATGTCCATATTTCTGCATATTTTGGACCAAGGCCTAGTGCCGCCATCTTTAAAGTGTCATAGTTGGAATGTCATCAGGTGCATTGTTTAAAATTTAGAATTGTTCTTGTCCTTGAAGGCCACTGTAGCTTCTGTTATTATTCTAAAGGGGTGGGGTTACCCAGGGAGCGTTGCATTCTAGAACTTTGTAGAACTTTCTTGATGATGTCATATTACACACTGCACCTTTTTAACACTATTTGGTGCAATTTTAATTTCTTTTACTATTTTACTACTCCTCATCCAACTTACTTTTGCATAGTCCATAAAGGTGTAGTCAGTGATTCTGGAGAACGCTTGTTGTCAAAATCACTTTGTTAAAATCAGTGAAAATCTCCTCATGATCCACTGTGTGTGTGTGTGTGTGTGTGTGTGTGTGTGTGTGTGTGTGTGTGTGTGTGTGTGTGTGTGTGTGTGTGTGCGCGCTGAACCAGTTTACAGAGCCTATTCTGTATATCAACACTGGATTACTTTCAGCACAATTGTGAGGAGATATTCACTGATTTGACAAAGTGTTCTCCACAATCACTGACTCCACTTTTTATGTTTATTTTTTTAGCAAAGTAAGATCTACAAATAGTCCTACACTGTGTAAAAGCATGTTATTAGGCAAATATCTTATAAGCTAATCAGAGGTTCATTATGGATTTTCAAACATTATATTGTCAAATACATTGCATTACATTACCTGCATTTTAAAAGGTCATTTAATATCATCCGAGTGAAACATTTGACCATTTCAGAAATATTTAAAAGTTCCTCGTAGCACCTTTTATAGATAACTAAACAAAAGCATTTTTTGGGCACTTTTTAAATAAACACCGAAATGCATGATTTTTTTGTTTTGGGGACAATCCTCTGACCGTCTTCTCCCCTCTCTCCTCCCTACAGCGACCCAGACAGTGTTGTTCTGTGTGTTTTGGCCACGGATGAGGAAGATGAAGATGATATAGCTCTTCAGATTCACTTCACGCTGCTCCAGGCCTTCTGCTGCGACAACAACATCAACATCCTGCGAGTTTCCGGCCTCACGCGACTCGCTCAAATCCTGGAACAGACGGAGACGGAGGAAAATAACAACAACAACGTCAACAACGAGCCCCGCGACATGCACTGCATCCTGGTCACTGTAAGTTTGATTTTAAGATTCGAATTCGCAATTAAATTCTATGCAAGAAATGGCTTTTGTCTGTTACTTAGCGTTCAAGATGCAAATGCTATAGGTTAAACTTAAAGAGATTTTTAAGTAGCTATAAATAATTTTTCCTCTGATGATAAATTACATGCACTGCATCCTAGTCACTGTAAATTTGTCTTCAAATTCAAATTAGCAATCAAAACTGCAAATATAATACATTGTCTTAGCCTTCAATATGTTAATGGTAGCTCAAACTTAGAGAGGTTTTAAAGGAGCTACGGGGAACTTTTTCTGAATAATTTTTCCTCTGGTGATCATAAATTACATGCACTGCATCCTAGTCACTGTAAGTTTGTCTTCAGATTCAAATTGGCAATTAAATTCTATGCAAGAAATGCTGCATTGTGTATCACTCCATTCACTCCTAGAGCTAATTTTAAAGTAGCTACGAGGAACTTTTAAATATTTCTGAAACAGTCTCATTTTTCCTCTGATGATCATAAATTACATGTAACAGCAAACGAGACCATCAGTGCAAAGAATGCTATTTTTATATAGTTTTTCTTAATGCCTTTGTCATGGGTATACGCTCACCCAGGAACAACAGCTGGCGTAGTAGTAAAAAAAACTGCCTCTTTTTATTCAAAGGTCTTGCTAGAATTAACACAATCTGAAAGTTCCTCGTAGCACCTTTTTAACTAATAAAATAACCAATTAAATGAATAAATTGCGACCATATTCTAACCAAAATTTTCCCCTTCTATATTATTTCTTATCTCCCAGAATCCACCAGTGCAGCCGCTGCAGATTGAAGCCCTCCAGGACATCAGTAACTTCTGTGAGGAAAGTCGGTGCTTGAACCAGTGGGTGCCATGCCTGGACCTGCAAGACCCCTGATGTGAATGCAAAAGGGGGCTCTAAGCGTACCGTACCAGACCGCTATGACAGAAGCGGTGAGAAGGAGAAGAAAAGAAAAATGGCCGAAAGAAACTACCGATTCTTGTCTTGGATAAGGGGAATTGACGAAGTTTGGCTGGCTGAAGTTTTCTTAACCGGTCCTAGCTATAAAGGCACTTCCTAAAGGGTTTTGCCTGGGTTAAGGTGCATGGTTAGATACGGCAAATACTGAAGTACCAGTGTAGGTACTTGTTAAAGTGTTGGGTTAAGCCCTGTGAAAGAGGCTGGCCCCCTTTTTTAAGTGGGGAAAAAAGGGGGCCGCGGGGGGGGGGGGGTTGACTGTGTACTAAGACTTTGCAAGGAGTTGGGAAAATGCAAAGACAACAACAAACGGACGATCAAAAGAAATGGAGAATTCATGAACTTTTGAATTGTGTTGAGAAACGTGATGTTACTGGACTCACTTAACACACACACACACACACACTCACACTCACACACACAGAGCACACACACACACACAGAGCACACACACTCATTGTGAGTGAATCACATGACGCATTATGATCTTGATTTTTTTTCTTTTTTTTCTTTCTTTCTAGAAGACTTTGATGCAACAGTTATATGTTAGACAAGAGAGCTGTCTGTTAGCTGCTATGTTAGCTGTTAGCTGCTGTCTGTTAGCTGCTATGTGCTGCA
>CASHTC010000837.1:42500-45000 GCA_949357725.1 Hyperoplus immaculatus | reverse complement strand
AGACGGACAGAGACACACACACACACACACACACACACACACACACACACACACACACACACACACACACACACACACAGAACTTAAAAAAAAAACGGGTTGATTATATGATTTACTAACTGGTGCACACACACAGCACTTTTAATATAATGAAGTCTGACTGTGTGTCTGTGTGACTGAGTTGACCTCTTCAGAAATGTCTGTGTGTGTGTGTGTGTGTGTGTGTAGAGTTGTAGAATATTTGATATTTTTAAAAACGTCTGTCTGGCAGCAAACTGAAGCAAGCAGTTAAAAAAAATCCAATATTTAGTGTACAGGTGAAGGCATATTTAGTTTACAGTAAGCATTCGTGTCTGTCTGTCTGTGTGTCTGTCTGTCCGTCTATCTGTCTGTGTGTGTGTGTGTGTGTGTCTGTCTGTCACTGTTACAGTTGCACAGAAACACAGATTTTAGTCAAAATCAGTGAATATCTCCTCATGATCCACTACCTGTCTGTACTGAGTGAATATCTCCTCATGATCCACTACCTGTCTGTACTGTGTGAATATCTCCTCATGATCCACTACCTGTCTGTACTGAGTGAATATCTCCTCATGATCCACTACCTGTCTGTACTGAGTGAATATCTCCTCATGATCCACTACCTGTCTGTACTGAGTGAATATCTCCTCATGATCCACTACCTGTCTGTACTGAGTGAATATCTCCTCATGATCCACTACCTGTCTGTACTGAGTGAATATCTCCTCATGATCCACTACCTGTCTGTACTGTGTGAATATCTCCTCATGATCCACTACCTGTCTGTACTGAGTGAATATCTCCTCATGATCCACTACCTGTCTGTACTGAGTGAATATCTCCTCATGATCCACTACCTGTCTGTACTGAGTGAGTATCTCCTCATGATCCACTACCTGTCTGTACTGAGTGAGTATCTCCTCATGATCCACTACCTGTCTGTACTGTGTGTTATTAAAAATCCAGTGTTGATACACAGCCTAGGTTCTCCATTCATAAACGTGCACTTTGCATATTGTATACATATTTATTTATAGGGGCGACTGTGTCTCAGTTGGTAGAGCGGGTCGGCTGATGATCAGAGGTTGGAGGTTCGATCCCCGCCCTGCCACCTGTGTCATAGTTGTTGTGTCCTTGGGCAAGACACTTCACCCACCTTGCCTCGTGTGAATGTCGATAGTTAGCCTGCTGCTATCGGTGTATGAATGTGTGTGTGAATGGTAACGTGGGAAAGGAAAACAGGTCTCCCCTTGGAAAAGAGTCTTCGGTCTCAATGGGATTTACCTGTAGAAATAAAGGTTGTATTGTCTGCCAGGTAGCAACGCTGTGTTTGTGTGTGTGTGTTTTATGTTTGGACATGGCCTTGTCCTTTGTAATGCTGCTGGTCTATGTGCCTTCACCTGGGGACGAATAAAGTTTTTTCTTTTTTTTTAATTTTGAATTGAATTGAAATTGTAAAGAAAGGGCCCACCACAGCTAGCAACTTGCACGTTTACAGAACATAGGCTGTTATTATTATTATTATTATTATTATTATTATTATTATTATTATTATTATTATTATTATTATTATTATTATTATTATTATGATTATTTTATTATTATTATTATTATTATTATTATTATTATTATTATTATTATTATTATTATTATTATTATTATTATTATTATTTATTTATTTTATTTTTTATTTTTTTTCAGTTTACATGCTGGTAGCAGATCAAGAGGAGGTATACACTTTTATATTCCACACCTTCCAAAATAATAACTCTCACACACACACACACACACACACACACACACACACACACACACACACACACACACACACACACACACACACACACACACACACACACACACACACACACACACACATGTTTTTCCTGTATTCTGTGACCTCGTGTGAGGTGAAGATTTGCCTCTAGGTGCAGCAAGTATGTAGTGGTTCACCTCAGGTAAAGCTGAGCTTATTACTGTGTGTGTGTGTGAGAGAGACTGTGTGTGTTTGTGTGTGTGTGAGAGAGACTGTGTGTGTGTGTGAGAGACTGTGTGTGTGTGTACGTGAGAGCCTGTGTGTGTGAGACTGTGTGTGTGTGTGAGAGCCTGTGTGTGTGTGTGTGTGAGAGACTGTGTGTGTGTGTGTGTGTGTGTGTGGGGGTTGTCTAATTACCACATACAGTAAGTCCTGGGCCCTTCTCACACCCAAACATGTCTACAGCACACTGTACTATGGGTGTGAACCTCTACAGCACACTGTACTATGGGTGTGAACCTTTACAAAAATGTCTAAATGGTTACACAACTGCAATTTCTTGCAACCAGCAGCGGCGTGCACACACACACACACAGACGGACAGAGACACACACACACACACACACACACACACACACACACACACACACACACACACCTACAGACGGACAGAGACACACACACACACACAGACACACAGACGGACAGAGACACACACACACA
>CASHTC010000837.1:22500-25000 GCA_949357725.1 Hyperoplus immaculatus | reverse complement strand
TGTGTCTGTCTGTCTGCCTGCCTCTCTGTCTGTCTGTCTGTATGCATGCCTGTCTGTCTGTCTGCCTGCCTGTCTGTCTGTGTCTCTGTCTGTCTAACTGATTGAGGAATGTCTTTGTAATTTCTTCCCAGATGAAATTAATTAAAGTGTGTTCTGCATGTCAACTCTGTTTATGACCAACTATCATTCTATGGAGGCGACGCCAGATGTTTAGGGGCGTGTGTGTGTGTGTGTGTGTGTGTCTGTGTGTGTGTGTGTGTGTGTGTGTGTGTGGTGTGTGTGTGTGTGTGTGTGTGTGTGTGTGTGTGTGTGTCTGTGGTGTGTCTGTGGTGTGTGTGTGTGTGTGTGTGTGTGTGTGGCCTCAGACAGATTCTTGAGTGACTGTGACTTTAACAATGCAGCTGACGGGAGCTCAGGTCGTCCAGGGTTCCCTGTCCTTAAAACACACAAACACACACACACACACACACACACACACACACACACACACACACACACACACACACACACACACACACTGTACCTTTAAACTTCATGTGCTTGTGATGACAGTGAAGAGATTCTGACCTGCTGTAACCTGACCCAGTCGTGTTCTTAGAGCGCAGCCTATAAACAGACTGATCCTTAGTGTGTGTGTGTGTGTGTGTGTGTGTGTGTGTGTGTGTGTGTGTGTGTGTGTGTGTGTGTGTGTGTGTGTGTGTGTGTGTGTGTGTGTGTGTGTTTGTGTGCTTGTGTGTGTGTGTGTGTGTGTGTGTTTCAGGGCAGAGAGGGAAGTCTTCAGGGCAGAGAGGGAACAGACTGTTCTTAAGGAACCAATGAAACAATCTTCACACAGACACACTGACGCAGCACAACCGTACATGGTCACAGAGTGTGTGTATGTGTAAGATAGTGTGTGTGTGTGTGAGTGTGTGTGTGTGTGTGTGTGTGTCTGTGTGTTTGAGTGTGTGCGTGTGTGTGTGTGTGTGTGTGTGTGTGTGTGTGTGCGTGCGTGTGTGTGTGTGTGTTTGGGTGTGTCTGTGCTTGTATGTGTCTGTGTGTGAGAGCGTGTGTGTCTCTGTGTGTGTGCAGCATTTCAAACATGCAACTAGCTCTAAGCATTTAAAAAACATGATTTGTACCACAGAGAAGTTGTTGCACTGACTCTCTGTGGGAAAAGTCTCATGTTGATTTTTATGCCCTAATTTTGCATCTTCGTTAGTTGTTTACTGAACTGTATTTAAAGGTGTAGACAGGGGGCGCCCTTAGCTCAGTTGGTAGGGCGTACCCCCCCGGGCCGGGCCCAGCAGCGGACCCGGGTTCGATTCCAGCCCGCGGTCGTTCTCTGCAGTGGAGTGCACAGACATTTTCGGGGGCAGGTGCTCATTGCAAAAAAAAGGGCACAATATATTCTATCGATGAATGACCAAATCATTTTAAGGGTACTTGTACAAAACCCCCCCTGGCCTAATGACTTTTAATACCCGGCCACACATGGAGTGTTTCTCAAAGGAATTTGGGAGACTGTGTTTGGGATCCTGGACCTTCTAGGGGGGTCCAGGGGAATGCTCCCCCGGAAGAAAAATTTGAACCTTTTAAAGTAAAATTCATCAATCTGGTGCACTTTGAGAAGAAAGCTAAGGCTAAATCACCTGTGTCAATGTGGGCTATTTAGTGCTATTTTCTGGAATAATTTGTAGACACAGAATTACCAAAAAGCAGAAAGAAAAAATTTACATGTTTGAAAAAAAAACAGTCAGCTTCGGATTTTTTTAAATAATCCCTTATCCCGAATTCTCTCTTTGAAGTCTTTGTTAGGCCCCTGATCTCTGTACTAATAATATCCTATTAAGGTAAATACAAGATTACTGCAAGTCTTATAAGTAAGTAACATAGAAATAACTTATGGTTCGGACAAAATAATATAATTAACATAGCTTCATGACTGATTTAGTACCACCAACCCACTTTGCGTAGTTAAAATAAAATGTGTGGACAGCTTTTAAGATATTTGAATAACATTTGAGGAACAGTTCAACATTAAAATCTGAGCTTTAAAAGGCCCTGAACAGTTAACATGACTCTGACACTTCATCTTCATCTTCCTCCTTGCTGCTGGTGGATGCTTTCATCCAGGAGAGCAGAGCTTGGTTACATTACAACCAGGCACAAGGCTACATTGGGAATTGCCTATTTGTCATTTAGCAAATAAATTACTGCATGTGTTAATTATATAGCCTAAAGTTAACCTAAACAACACTAAATATTCAGCATACTGATAGATTCACATGCTGTACCAATGACAAACTCCGCCGACATTAGTTGTGTTCATCACGTCATATCTATTTTTTTTTTTTGGGCTAGCTTGTGAAGCAGGACAGTGGGCTAAGTTATGCTCAGCTGTGTGGCGCTGCATGATAGAGGCTACTTTATAACAGAGACAAATAAATGCAAGTTATAGCTTGGCAACTGAGGCTTAGGGGGCAAACAATACACTCTTGACTCCATTCATGTATGTGTT
>CASHTC010000837.1:0-20000 GCA_949357725.1 Hyperoplus immaculatus | reverse complement strand
ACCCTAATGTCTGTGTCCTCAGAAGACATGAACTCTATAAGGACAACTGAGCCTCGCCTGACTGTGATCCACCCACTGTGTGTGTGTGTGTGTGTGTCTGTGTGTGTGCCTGCCTGCCTGTCTGTCTGTCTGCCTGCCTGTCTGTCTGTCTGTGTGAGTGTGTGTGTGTGTGTGTGTGTGTGTGTGTGTGTGTGTGTGTCCTCATCTAACCTTTTCTCTCTATCATCACAAACAGCCCCGTCTCCACTGTGAAAGCTGCTAGTATTCCTTTTGTTTACACACCAGTTTACAGAGCCTAGGCTGTGTATTAACACTGGATTTGTTTTCCACATACAAACACAGTACAGACAGGTAGCGGATCATGAGGAGATATTCACTGATTTTGACAAAAAGTGATTTTGACAACAAGCGTTCTCCAGAATCACTGACTGCACCTTTAAAGGGTCACTGTGCAGTTTCAGAGGAGGGGGGGGGGGTTTGTTTACATTATGAGAATATCCTTAGAACATTTTTCACTTCTCTGACACACAACTAACCACTACCCCAAGAGAGCCCCCTTACACAATTGAAGTTAATTGGAAAATACGTTTGAATGGTCTCACATATACTTGTAGATTCATGAGATAATTTGAATAGATTAATGTTATTGCTAAATTCTCTCATTACTTTCTATTATTGTGCTTGTAATTGAAACAAATTATCGTTAATTAATATTTATAATCCTTCAGTTGACAACAGCTGGTGATGGAGTGACATGCCAAAGATCTTATACCAAATTCAACTTCAACACGTTGTTTGGGAAATATATTATTCGTGTGTGTGTGTGTGTGTGTGTGTGTGTGTGTGTGTGTGTGTGTGTGTGTGTGTGTGTGTGTGGAGATAAAAACAAAAGTTTGTAGGTCATAATAAGTGACAGATGTTAGTCATGAACTTGTTTTGTTGCTCTCTGCTGTGCAATCTGTCCTGGACACACGGACCCGGACTGGTTAATTAAAAACAGACAAACATAGGCTGCTAATTGGGGCTACACACACACACACACACACACACACACACACACACACACACACACACACACACACACACACCCATGAATGCACACACACACACACAACCAATCCACCCCCCTCCCTCCAACACACACACACACACTGGGCCTCGCTGCACCAGCTGCTGCCTGTCTGAAACACACACACACACACACACACACACACACACACACACACACACACACACACACACACACAAACAAACAGACACACACACACACACACACACACACACACACACACACACACACACACACACACACACACACACAGAAGCAGCAGAGTTTCCCTGGAGAACAGTAACACTAATATCGTTAGTAGAATTATCAACACAGTAATTCATGTAAACAAATTAAAAACATTCATTAAGTCCGGACGCTTTAACGGACATTATCTCAACATTATTTTTTTTTTCTCAATACTCTGAACCAAAAATCTACAACTTCTAAAGCACTTACATCAACTAAACTTTCCATAATCATTCTCAGCACTATTCTGAAGGTTATTTCAGAAGGATTTGTTCATATGTTGTTCACTGTCTGATTTATGAGACATTTTGCAAATGCATTTTAAAGACCTGTTAATAGTTTTTAGATTTTTTTTTTACAAAACATGTCCAAGTGTCCCTGGGCAAAGAGACACTGAACCCTAAATGTCTCCTGATAGTTAGCTTGCACCCTGCGTGGTAGCTGCTGCTGCTATCGGTGTATGAATGTGTGTGTGAATGGGTGAATTTGTACAAAACAATGTAAAGCGCTTTACACAGAGTCATTATTTGTTCTAAAAGCTCGAAATACAGACGAGTCATCAGTTACAATCCAAAATGGTGGAACGAGCTCTCCATTAACATCAGATCAGCTGTTAGTTTACACATCTTCTTTGTAGTTTGGTTTATATGAAAATCACAGAATTCAATACACCTTCATATTCAAATCGGTGAAGTAGGCCTTTAATGGAAGTCGCTTTGGATAAAATCGTCAGCTAAATAAAATGTAATGTTACAACTCTGTCTTTTTAAACTTGACTTTTGATACACATTAGTAAATGTTTTGCTACATTAATGGCCCCATAGTTTACACGTCTGCATTTGCCCTTTGGAAACTGTAAAGATAAAGATATGCGCCTATCACCTGACTCGCCCGTAATAAACAACTGAACAGGTTTTCATTCTGTCTATCGGACGAAGAGATTTAACATTCAACACCAGGACTTCCACAGAGAGAGGACAGCTACAGGAGAGGATACTGGGAATACTGGGGATACTGGGAACACTGGGAATATTGAGAATACTAGGGTTTACTGGGAATACTTGGTTTACTGGGACATTACCTGCTGCTGACTGCACACACACTGAACCAGAGATATACAGAGAACAAAGGCTCGAAGGAAAAGGAAGTTTGAACGGAGATATTTCCTGTTGGAGCTTCCTGCCTGCTGTGTTTTCAACTTCACTCACTAACACACGGTAAGATTTAACTTCATTACAGAGTTGGGACTTCATTTGAATGCTCTGGTTTTGCCTTGTGCTGCTGACCTGTTGTTGCCCTGAAGTTAAAGGAATACTTCAGCCATATGGAACCGGCGTTCTATCATTATGAAATCTCTATTAATGAATGAGGTTTTTCTTCTGCCAGTCTTCCCTTGGCCTAGCTGTCCTGTTAATCCTAACCCTACCTTTTTACTAGTGTGATGTCACACTAGTACAATTTAGGGTGAGACAGTGAGACCATAAAACACTCTTTCTGCCTTTTCTCAATTTAGGATGAACCGATTTCTAAACTGTTTGCACATTTATACTACACAGGATCTCAGAGTTCAATACACCTTCGTATTCCCACCGGTGAAGTAGGTCTATAAGTTTATGCTTTTGTTTTGAGAATTAAATACATATAATATAAATTGTCTGCCCGAATCCTACCTATCACAATCTGGTTTTCATGTTACAGTCCTTATCTGTAGCCAATAAGGGGACGTAACAATTGGGGGCTCGTCCGGGATTGTAACGTTCCCCATTTGGAAGCAACAGATTGTGTGTCTGTGTGTGTGTGTGTGTGTGCGCTACTAGAAATGTTTGGTTTGGTGAAATGGCTGAATGGCGGTGACAGATACAGGGGGGAGTCCTGCATAATATTTTATTTTATTTTTTAACCTTTATTTCTACAGGTAAATCCCATTGAGACCGAAGACTCTTTTTCAAGGGAGACCTGTTTTCCTTTCCCACGTTACCATTCACACACACATTCATACACCGATAGCAGCAGGCTAACTATCGACATTCACACGAGGCAAGGTGGGTGAAGTGTCTTGCCCAAGGACACAACAACTATGACACAGGTGGCAGGGCGGGGATCGAACCTCCAACCCTTTGATCATCAGCCGACCCGCTCTACCAACTGAGACACATTCGCCCCAATCACCCAATCATTACTGCAGTATGTTAGGACCAGATAAAATCTACTGTAAACATTGGGAGTTGTTGGAGCATGTGCAGTAGAGATGTGGAGAATAACTGACTTCCTGTGTTAACACTCTGTCCTCTCTGCTTTCAGCTTCACTCACAGACAAAATGGCTTCCAGGTTAGAGCAGGATCTGGTCTGTCCGATCTGCCATGAAATCTTCAAAGATCCCGTGATCCTGACATGTAGCCACAACTTCTGTAAAGCCTGTCTGCAGAGCTGGTGGGGAGGGAAACCAGACAAAGAGTGTCCAGTTTGTAAGAGAAGATCTTCAAAGAAACGCCCACCTCCTAACCTGGCCTTAAAGAACCTGTGTGAGACCTTCTCTAAGGAGAGAGATGAGAAAGCTTCAGAGGCTCTCTGCAGTCTGCACTCTGAGAAACTCAAACTCTTCTGTCTGGACCATCAGCAGCCAGTTTGTCTCGTCTGCAGAGATTCAGAAATACACAGCGGCCACAGAATCAGACCCATCGATGAAGCTGCACCACAACACAAGAAGAAACTAAAGGAATCTCTGGAGCCCTTAAAGGAGAAGTTAAAGCTTTTTGAACAAGTTAAAGTGAAGTCTGATCAAGCAGCAGAACACATAGAGGTCCAGGCCCAACGCACAGAGAGGCAGATTCAGGATCAGTTCAAGAAGCTTCACCAGTTTCTAGAAGAGGAAGAGGAGGCCAGGTTGGCTGCACTGAGGGAGGAAGAGGAGCAGAAGAGTCAGATGATGAAGGAGAAGATGGAGGCTCTGAGCAGAGAGATAGCAGCTCTTTCAGCCACAGTCAGAGCCACAGAGGAGCAGCTGAAAGCTGAAGACGTCTCATTCCTGCTCAACTACAAGGCTGCAGTGGACAGAGTCCAGCAGCGCCCCCTGCCAGATGATCCACAGCTGCTCTCAGGAGCTCTGATAGACGAGGCCAAACACCTGGGCAACCTGACCTTCAACATCTGGAACAAGATGAAGGACATGGTCTCCTACACTCCTCTGGTTCTGGACCCAAACACTGCTGCTCCAAGACTCATCCTGTCTGAAGATCTGACCAGTGGGAGATATGGAGGTAAACAGCAGCTTCCTGATAATCCAGAGAGGTTTCTCTTCTTTGTCCTGAGCTCTGAGGGTTTTAACTCAGGGACTCACAGCTGGGACGTCCAGGTTGGGACCAGTCTAGTTTGGGAACTGGGTGTGTTAGCAGAGTCTGTCCAGAGGAAGGGATGCATAGGGTCTGGATTATGGAGAATACGGCTCAATTTTGGTAAATACTACGCAGAGTCACCATCAGCTCCAGACACTGTTCTCCCATTCAAGAAGAAGCTCCAGAGGATCAGAGTGAATCTGGACTGGGACAGAGGAAAGCTGTCGTTCTCTGATGCTGATACTAACACACACATACACACCTTCACACACACATTCACTGAGAGGATGTTTCCACACTTTTACATTTTTGATAAAATGAAGATTGTACACGCAAAAATCACTGTGAGTCTAGAACAGAAATAGACAAAACCTGTCAATCAGTTTGTGATTGACAGCAGCTTCCAATGTACTTTGGAAGTGGGCGGGGCATAAATGATAACTAGATATATATATGCTCTTTGTTTTTATGATGTCAACATTCATGATATGTATAAAGTGAGCTGTTTGTGTATTTGATCAGCAAAAAACTTGATTCTAAATGGTTTCTTATTTCATGTGAGTTAGGGGATTTTATGTTGTTGTATCTTTAAAGGCCTACTTCACCGGTTTAAGTCTCTAGGGGAGTCACAATCTCAATTTTCCGAACTCGGAAATGTATTGAAATTACGTCATGATCTCGTCCAGCAGCCAAAGAAACCCAGCTCTGGTCCTTTCAAATAACTAACATGGCAAATATCATTACTTCAGTTCATTTACTAAACATCGTGACCTGGCCTGTGTTTATATGATTTTAGATTTGTCACTTTAACTTGTATGTAAAAAAAAATATTTGTGGTGCCATGCAAACAGCAGCTTGGGAGTTTTCTGTGCCAGTGATCATGGCAGCCATTTTGTAAATGTTGGTAATTCTTGTTTTGTTTTTCTTTTTATCTTTTCAATAAACTTCACCGTCATCATCTCCTGCATCTGGCTCCTTCACTTGCTCCATTTCACCTTGACATGTTTTTGTGGCTAAACCTTAAACGTTGAAGCAGCTATAATCTAAATGTTTTAAATTGCATAACAATGTATACAACAACACACAAGCAATGTGACAGTGTTCATTTGTGTCTTTATTTGAATATTTAAAAAGGGGACAGAGAAAATTGATCAACATACTGTAGATATCGAATATACAACATTTAAACATCCCAGAGTTAGCTAAATTGCTAATATAAATCCATAGTCCCAATAAACAGGTGACGAAAACCAAAATATTACAAGTGACACCAAACAAATACAGCTATAAAAAGTACACAAAGTTGATTATGAATTTAGTTAGGAAACCGTCTTGGCTTTGCAGCGTCAGAGTGAGTTACAGCTCAACGTCTGTCCGTCAGACAGGAATGTCGCTGCAGAGGTTTCACCAAACTTAACATTTCTAGTAGCACATGTTGGAAAACCAGAGAAAATGACATAAATGAAGTCTGGAATGTGAGGGTATGTTAAGTCAGTTATGGTAAATATTAATGGTAAAGATTAATAGTTAATTTATGCCTGTCTTGTGTGTCTGAGATATACAGTGCTGAGATTGTTTTCCCTTTTAGCATGTCTGACCTGTATGGGTTCACTTTGGTGAGCCTAAACTGACCTGGTTTGATCTCTGTTTTATCTAGTGGCGCCCAATTTCTTCCCTAAAGATCTCTCACTACATTGGTCCATTTCATCACTCAATGAGGCCCATCTGATTGTGTTTACCTGCTCCATTTAAGCAATGCAGCTCAGGGTTCACAAACTTTTGCAGATACAACATTTGTCAAATAATTTGATAATTATAATTACATTTTAATAATAATTTGTTTTATCTGTTTTAACAATTGATTTCCGGAAAAGAAAAATGTTAAATTGATAAACAAACATCTGTTATTTCATATAAAAAATACTGGTATTGAAAAAAATGAATAAATAATGGTTAAAATAAATAAAATTCCAAAAGGCTCAAGGGGTTCACAAACTTTCACACAGCACTGTATACAGACATACAAGACAGGCATAAACCTAACATACCATTAATATTTACCATAATACTAAAGACTGAACGTTCCCTCTCATGGAAGATATGAACACATGGATTAATGATTGGCATCGCAATAATTTAAAATATATCTGATTTTGACAATATTACTATGCTGGCTTGGTATTAGATAGAAATTATTGCTATATCATAGGCGGCTGTGGTGAAGTGTGTAGGGCGGTCGTCCACTGGGTTACAGGGTCGGTGGTTCGATCCCCCGTCTCCCCGCCACATGTCCAAGTGTCCCTGGGCAAAGAGACACTGAACCCTAAATGTCTCCTGATAGTTAGCTTGCACCCTGCGTGGTAGCTGCTGCTGCTATCGGTGTATGAATGTGTGTGTGAATGGGTGAATGTGTACAAAACAATGTAAAGCGCTTTGGGTCTGTGAAAAACCAGGAAAAAGCGCCAAATAAGTGGAGTCCATTTACCATTTACTATAAGACGTGAGTGTCAGTGAAGAATATAGAAATACACTCCAGAGTTTTTGATGGTAAAGATTCTAGAACATAATAGAAACAATAATCATCGATGGACCAATGAGCAACACATTTCTGGAGTTGGGAGAGATGATCAGGCTTCACCGGTAATGGCGCTGGTAGCGAATAACAATTTTCCAAAATGGATGCTCATAATGAATATAAGTATCAAAAGGACATTAAAGTGAATTATTTAATTGTATTCAAGATATGTTTTGGCATTTTTATGCTTTATTGACAGTGCAGATAGATAGTGGTGAAATGGGGCAGAGAGGGGAGTGACATGCAGAGAACGACCGCGGGCTGGAAACGAACCCGGGTCTGCTGCTGGCCGAGGCCCATGGGGGGGGGGACGCCCTACCAACTGAGCTAAGGACGCCCCATTAAAGTGAAAATTAAGACGAATTAAAAAAGTAAAAAACAAAACAATATAGACCGAAAAGTTGTCAACTGAAGCACAAGCATATTCCAATAAGCAACAAGGTTTAGGCTTATTTACAAAAACATAACACATTTACTTAACATCAGCAAATAAATCTGAATAGCTCTGTATCATCAGCATAGAAGGGAGTATCACACTGCACAGAAATATAAAGTAGTGTGTGTGTCTGTGTGTGTGTGTGTGTGTGTGTGTGTGTGTGTGTGTGTGTGTGTGTGTGTGTGTGTGTGTGTGTGTGTGTGTGTGTGTGTGTGTAATGGGAGAGGGGGGGTAGCCGTAGGTAGCAGTAGGTGAGTGTGTCGATGGTAAGACATTGGGTGGTGCAGATGTAGTTTTAGGTGAAGTGATGTGATGTGCGGTTGAGGAGAAAGGAGAGCAGTGGAATCCAGTCCGGGTTTTCTGTCCTGTCTGGCAGCGCTGAATGGTCCGGTAGCAGGTGAGTCTTAATGACGTGGCAGAGGTGTGACTGACTGAGCAGGTGACCAGATGGAATGGAGTGTCCGTGCTGTGCTGGGAGAAAACACACTTGCGGCGGGAGCTTCTGTGAATGTAGCGGGGTCGCCGTAGGAGTCCAAGTTGTTTGCTGACTGAGATGATGGTGTGGTTGGAAAGTCCTAACAGCTGTGCAGGAGATTAGGTGAGCATGATGCTGTGGGGGGAGGGAGTAAGAGCTCGGTGTTAGCACTTTCTATTTATTCTAACGTGGATTCTATACTTGATGTATTTAATCTTGATGTATTTCCTGCACTTTGAATGGCCTCGGGGCTGAATTGTGCACTTTCCATTTATTGTGGGTTTCACTTCCTGTAATTGTTCTTTGTATTTCCTGTTTGTATCTCACCAGTCACTCTATAGGGCTGACGGTGTCGCAACACAAATTCATCTTTCCTCATCTCCCCTCTCAAGTTCCCACACTCCAGAGGGGGTCAGAGCGCAGGGTCAGCCATAGTACAGACAGACAGACAGACAGACAGACAGACAGACAGACAGACAGACAGACAATCCAGAGGGGGTCCTCACACAGGGTCAGCCATAGTACAGACAGACAGACAGACAGACAGACAGACAGACAGACAGACAGACAGACAGACAGACAGACAGACAGACACACTCCAGAGGGGGTCCTCACACAGGGTCAGCCATAGTACAGCGCCCCTAGAGCAGTTTGGGGTTAAGTGTCTTGCTCAAGGACACAATGGTAGAGATGGTGGGCACCATAGATGTAATAGCAGCCACCACTAGTTTTACTAGTAACACCCTCCTGTCCGGTGCCGGGGATCCAACCAAATGATTCTAATGTCTATTCTATGCTTGATGTATTTTAATCTTGATGTATTTCATGCCCCTGTAAAGCACTTTGAATGGTCTTGTGTCTGAATTGTGCTATGGAAATAAACTAGCCTTGCCTTGCCAAAGACCTCATGGTTAATGGGAGGAGGAACCAGAGACCTCATGGTTACTGGGAGGAAGAACCAGAGACGTCATGGTTACTGGGAGGAGGAACCAGAGACCTCATGGTTACTGGGAGGTGGAACCAGAGACCTCATGGTTACTGGGAGGAACCAGAGACCTCATTGTTACTGGGAGGAGGAACCAGAGACCTCATGGTTACTGGGAGGAGGAACCAGGGACCTCATGGTTACTGGGAGGAAGAACCAGAGACCTCATGGTTACTGGGAGGAGGAACCAGGGACCTCATGGTTACTGGGAGGAACCAGAGACCTCATGGTTACTGGGAGGAGGAACCAGAGACCTCATGGTTACTGGGAGGAGGAACCAGAGACCTCATGGTTACTGGGAGGAGGAACCAGAGACCTCATAGTTACTGGGAGGAGGAACCAGAGACCTCATGGTTACTGGGAGGAGGAACCAGGGACCTCATGGTTACTGGGAGGAGGAACCAGAGACCTCATGGTTACTGGGAGGAGGAACCAGAGACCTCATGGTTACTGGGAGGAGGAACCAGGGACCTCATGGTTACTGGGAGGAAGAACCAGAGACCTCATGGTTACTGGGAGGAGGAACCAGAGACCTCATGGTTACTGGGAGGAGGAACCAGAGACCTCATGGTTACTGGGAGGATGAACCAGAGACCTCATGGTTACTGGGAGGAAGAACCAGAGACCTCATGGTTACTGGGAGGAGGAACCAGAGACCTCATGGTTACTGGGAGGAGGAACGAGAGACCTCATGGTTACTGGGAGGAGGAACCAGAGACCTCATGGTTACTGTTTAGCCCCCCTCCCTTCTACTCCATCCCACCACCATAGTATATTACCCCTACACCAAAGAGCACATTGTTGAGTTTTTTTCACCTATAACCAAACAGATGCGCTCTATTTCTCCGCCTTTCTGAATTAACTATGAGGTTCAGGCTTATTTACAAAAACAAAGTTCCATGTGTTTTAAACACACTTTGAATCAAACCTACGCTTATATTTGTTTACCACATTATTTTTATATTAGCAAAGAGTGTATATATCTGGGTTTCATTTATGCCCCGCCCACCTCCAAAGTACATTGGAAGCTGCTGTCAATCACAAACTGATTGACAGGTTCTGTTCTACACTCACAGAGATCTTTGCTGGTAAAATCTTCACTCCCCCGTCCATCATGTGAAAGAATGGAAACATCCTCTCAGTGAAAGTGTGTGTGAAGGTGTGTATGTGTGTGTTAGTATCAGGATCAGAGAACGACAGCTTTCCTCTGTCCCAGTCCAGATTCACTCTGATTCTCTGGAGCCAGTTATTTAATGGGAGAACAGTGAGTGGAGCTGATGGTGAAAGTGCTAAGAATTTACAGCTAAAGAACTCTATTCTCCATAATCCAGACCGTATGTTTCCCTTCCTCTGGACAGACTCTGGTAACACACCCAGTTCCCAAACTGGACTGGTCCCAACCTGGACGTCCCAGCTGTGAGTCCCTGAGTTAAAGCCCTCAGAGCCCAGGACAGAGACGTTATCAAGCCTCTCTGGATTACCAGGAAGCCGCTGTTTCTTTCCTTGTCTCACACTGGTCAGATCTTCAGACAGGATGAGTCTTGGAGCAGCAGTGTTTGGGTCCAGAACCAGAGGAGTGTAGGAGACCATGTCCTTCATCTTGTTCCAGATGTTGAAGGTCAGGTTGCCCAGGTGTTTGGCCTCGTCTATCAGAGCTCCTGAGAGCAGCTGTGGATCATCTGGTAGGGGGCGCTGCTGGACTCTGTCCACTGCAGCCTTGTAGTTGAGCAGGAATGAGACGTCTTCAGCTCTCAGCTGCTCCTTTGTGGCTCTGACTGTGTCTGAAAGAGCTGCTATCTCTCTGCTCAGAGCCTCCATTTTCTCCTTCATCATCTGACTCTTCTGCTCCTCTTCCTCCCTCAGTGCAGCCAACCTGGCCTCCTCTTCCTCTTCTAGAAACTGGTGAAGCTTCTTAAACTGATCCTGAATCTGCCTCTCTGTGCGTCTGGCCTGGACCTTTATGTGTTCTGCTGTTTGATTGGACTTCACTTTTACCTGTTCAAAAAAATGTAACTTCCTCTGTAAGGGCTCCAGAGATTCCTTTAGTTTCTTCTTGCGTTGTGGTGCAGCTTCATCGATGGCTTTGAATCTGTGGCCGCTGTGTTTCTCTGAATCTCTGCAGACGAGACAAACTGGCTGCTGATGGTCCAGACAGAAGAGTTTGAGTTTCTCAGAGTGCAGACTGCAGAGAGCCTCTGAAGCTTTCTCATCTCTCTCCTTAAAGAAGGTCTCACACAGGTTCTTTAAGGCCAGGTTAGGAGGTGGGCGTTTCTTTGAAGATCTTGTCTTACAAACTGGACACTCTTTGTCTGGTTTCCCTCTCCACCAGCTCTGCAGACAGGCTTTACAGAAGTTGTGGCTACACGTCAGGATCACGGGATCTTTGAAGATGTCATGGCAGACCGGACAGACCAGGTCCTCCTCTAACCTGGAAGCCATTTTGTCTGTGAGTGAAGCTGAAAGCAGAGAGGACAGAGTGTTAACACAGGAAGTCACCATACATGCTGCCCTTTATTCAGATTCAGTTTTGTGCCCCCAAGAGTGCCTTTCAGGCACTGCTGCCTTGCAGGCCCTGTTGGGGGCACAAAACACCTAATGATGCAGCACTCCCTCTGTATCTGTACCCCCATTCAAATAAAGTCCCAACTCTGAAATTAAATCTTTCCGTCTGTCTGTCTTCTGTCTGTCTGTCTGTCTGTCTGTCTGTCTGTCTGTCTGTCTGTCTGTCTGTCTGTCTGTCTGTCTGTCAGTCAGAGTTTAGTTTTAGTTTAGTTTATTTGTTTATAGTTTGGTGGACAGTCCCCTTTGAGAAGGAGCAGCTTTAGCCTATTTGGCTAATTTCCAGCTGAAGTCCTCGACCAGTTGTCAGTAGGCAACACATTAGTTAAAATAACAGTAAAAAAAAAAAAATAACCAAACAAATACATTACATTTATAATTACAGAGCTGAACGGGTTTGACTAGTATGACATCATGTTAGAGGAGGAGCTTTGTCAGGCCTCTGCAGTGTTTCCTCTTAAAGGTGCAGATCATAAATACGATCAAGATGAAACATCACTCTCATTATCTCACATCAATTTCATATTTCATGTTCTCTGTGAGTTTAGACTTTCACATTATCAGTAAACCAACAATGGAAATGTTGCCTGCTCAAACTGGCAATCTATTAATTAAATGTCAGACACTCCCTGAAAGCTCCATCAACAAATCCCAACGATTACACTAGTTTTTCTAACTGGAGTACTGGTCCTAAAGTACTGCAGACATGATGCAGTTACCCCCCCCCCGTATCGGTACCCCCCTCCCCCAAATCAAATGAAGTCCCGACTCTGAAATTAAGTTAAATCTTACCGTGTGTTTGTCTGTGTGTTCGTCTGTCTTTGTGTTCCTCTTTCAGTGTGTCTGTGTCTCTCCTGAGTCAAGTGTGAACAGGAAACTGTTTTGTGGTTTATTTTCATGTCAGAGGAGGAGCGTTGTTGGGCCTCTGCTGTGAACAGTAAACCAACGATCAAAACGTTGCCTGCTCAAACTTGCAATCTTGAATTAAAATCTTGACGCTCCCTGTTGCGCAAGATAGAAGAAAGCCAATTATTTGTATCAGCTTGTGGCTATTGCTCTCACACATGTAAAGCAGGCAGCGTCTGGGTATAAATGTCACCAATCCACTTATGATAAATGTCATTTATTTTTCAGGTCAGTTTTAAACATTGATGATATTGTTGATTTATCTGGATTTATCTGGCTTTATTTGGACCCTGACCATAGTGTTTCCTCAGCCTTCACTCAGTATTAATCTAAACCCAATACACAGTCTTTCTCTCTAGCCTCATTCAAGTCCTGTTTGTCAAGGTGTGGGTTGAAGTGGAGCAAGTGAAGGACCCAGATGCAGGAGGTCATGGTTTATGGTTTAATAAAAAACTAAAAACAGGAACACAGGAAGAGGAACCATATTGTAGCACGTAGGAAAACAGAACAGACAAACTGACACAGACAAAGGAATGAAAGTGACTTAAATACTCAAAGACAGCAGAGATTTGAAATGGTCAGTTTTTCGGACTTTCGGCTAGGTTTTTTCAATTAAGTTTTTGTATATATACTGTATATAATATACTTCTGTAAACTTTAATTCAGCTATGTTCTCTGTTCAACTCTGCTCAAGCTTGATTTTTAAGAATATTTGCAAGTGAAGGAGCCGGATGAATGAGGAGGTGGTGATGGTGGAGTTTAAAGATTATTGTTTTGGCATTTTAAAGCTTTATTAGACAGTACAGAGTTGAAATGGGGAGACAGAGAGACAGAGAGAGAGAGAGAGAGACAGAGAGAGAGAGGGGGGGGATAACCTGCAGTAAAGGTCCACGGGTCAGATTTGAGCCCGTGACCACTGCAACGAAGGCCGGAGCCAATATGGTACACGCTCTATCCACTACGCCACCGGAGCGCCCAATGATGATGGTGGAGTTTAATGAAAAGATACAAACACAAACAGGAGCAACAGGGAACAACGTGGTGTAATGATAACATGATTTAACCATAGCAGTAGGAATTCTACTTACAGAGTTAATTTTAATTTCATTTAACTTTAATTTATACTGTAGAGATCAATCGAGGGGTGACAATGCAAGTCAAACAAATGCAAAGCAAAAGCAATAATACAAACACAAGATACAATGCAAATACATCAAATACACAACAACTGATAAAGAGAAAAAACTATTGAAACATTTACACAGTGATGTAGAATGGCTGGAATTAAAATGACATTAGTGAACATATAAACAATGGGCCAGCGTAAAGTGATACATAGGTAGCAACATCAGGGAATAAACTGAAGCCATGCAATATGCTACACAGTTATTTGAAAGGACCGCCTGCTGAATGTGATTCTGGGTCAGGACTAATTAGACAATTCCACCTTTAATTTCAAAGGTCGAGATCATGACGTCATTTTGATCAATTTCAGACTTCATAAATTTGAGATTGTGACACCCCTAGAGAATTAACTACATAAACATACAACAATATAAAATCCTCTAACTCACATGAAATAACAAATCATTTAGAATCAAGTTTTAACTGCTGATCAAATACACAAAGAGCTCACTTCAAAATATATCATAAATGTTGACATCATAAAAACAAAGAGTATGTATATAGTATCTGGTATCATTTATGCCCCGCCCACCACTAAAGTACATTGGAAGCTGCTGTTGATCACAAACTGATTGACAGGTGTTTTATTCCTGTTCTACACTCACAGAGATCTTTGCTTTTAAAATCTTCATTTCCTTCACAGTGTAAAAGTATGGAAACATCCTCTCAGTGAAAGTGTGTGTGAAGGTGTGTATGTGTGTGTTAGTATCAGCATCAGAGAACGACAGTTTTCCTCTGGTCCAGTCCAGATTCACTCTGATGCTCTGGAACTTCTTCTCCAATGGGAGAACAGTGAGTGGAGCTGATGATGACTGTGCGTAGTATTTACCGCAAAATAACTGTATTCGCCATAATCCAGACCGTATGTCTCCCTTCCTCTGGACAGACTCTGGCAACACACCCAGTTCCCAGTACGGACGGTCTCCAACCTGGACGTCCCAGCTGTGAGTCCCTGAGTTAAAGCCCTCAGAGCTCAGGACAGAACAACATTGACCCAGCCTCTCTGGATTATCAGGAAGCCGCTGTTTCTTTCCTAGTCTCACACTGGTCAGATCTTCAGACAGGGTGAGTTCTGGATAAGATGTGTTTGGGTCCAGAACCAGAGGAGTGTAGGAGACCATGTCCTTCATCTTGTTCCAGATGTTGAAGGTCAGGTTGCCCAGGTGTTTGGCCTCGTCTATCAGAGCTCCTGAGAGCAGCTGTGGATCATCTGGCAGGGGGCGCTGCTGGACTCTGTCCACTGCAGCCTTGTAGTTGAGCAGGAATGAGACGTCTTCAGCTCTCAGCTGCTCCTCTGTGGCTCTGACTGTGTCTGAAAGAGCTGCTATCTCTCTGCTCCAAGCCTCCATCTTCTCCTTCATCATCTGACTCTTCTGCTCCTCTTCCTCCCTCAGTGCAGCCATCCTGGCCTCCTCTTCCTCTTCTAGAAACTGGTGAAGCTTCTTAAACTGATCCTTAATCTGAGTCTCTGTGCGTCGGGCCTGGACCTTTATGTGTTTTGCTGTTTGATCAGACTTCACTTTAACTTGTTTAAATCGCTTCAACTTCTTCTTTAGGATCTTCAGAGTTTCCTCAAGTTTCTTCTTGTGTTGTGGTGCAGCTTCATCGATGGGTCTGAAACTGTGGTTAATGTGTTTCTCTGAATCTCTGCAGACGAGACAAACTGGCTGCTGATGGTCCAGACAGAAGAGTTTGAGTTTCTCAGAGTGCAGACTGCAGAGAGCCTCTAAAGCTTTCTCATCTCTCTCCAGTAAGAAGGCCTCACACAGGTTCTTTAAGACCAGGTTAGAAGGGGGTTGTTTCTTTGAAAATCTTCTCTTACAAACTGGACACTCTTTGTCTGGTTTCTCTCCCCACCAGCTCTGCAGACAGGCTTTACAGAAGTTGTGGCTACACGTCAGGATCACGGGATCTTTGAAGATTTCATGGCAGACCGGACAGACCAGATCCTGCTCTAACCTGGAAGCCATTTTGTCTGTGAGTGAAGCTGAAAGCAGAGAGGACAGAGCGTTAACACAGGACGTCAGTTATCCCCATGCCCATTTCACTCACACAATATATGCATCACTAAATCAGCCTTTTTCCACCTAAAGAACATCTCCAGACTCCGCAAATCAATGACTGTCTGATGCACTCATCCATGCCTTCATAACCTCCCGTCTGGACTAGTGTAATGGAGTCCTGTCCGGGGGTTCCAAGCAAAGCCCTGGACAGGCTTCAGTACGTTCAAAACTCTGCTGCCAGAGTTCTCACCCGCACTAGGCCCTGGCAGCACATCACCCCCACCCCCTTCCATCTCCACTGGCTCCCCATCAAATCCCACATCCAAAAACTTCCTGCTCACCTACAAGTCCCTCCACCCTTAGAAAGAAAGAAAGAAAGAAAGAAAGAAAGAAAGAAAGAAAGAAAGAAAGAAAGAAAGAAAGAAAGAAAGAAAGAAAGAAAGAAAGAAAGAAAGAAATATACGCCCCATCCCAGAAGCTGCAGTCCTCGGACAAGGGTAAGCTTTCCATCCCCCGCACCAGGCTACCAACATTGGGCGACTGAGCCTTCAGTGTGGCAGCCTCCACCCTCTGGAACTCAATCCCCTTAAGGCCAAGACACACCGGTCCGACTACCGACCCTCGCCCGAAAATGGAGTCTGCTGATTCAGGCAGCTCCAGTCTGCCCGTCGCGGCCAAAAAAGTGCAAAGAACACACCAAGCCGACTGCTGACTCTCCGTACGCTCTGAGCTTGCGCGGGACGTAATGTCTCCATAACAGCAGGCGGCGTTAATCTGTATTGTGTCCCGAAAAAATACGGAAGCCGGAAAATGATGGGACGGCTCTCTAGACCATAAACATAGATAGAAATACGTATTTATATTTATGGACCATAAAGAGCACCACTTTTAGCAGAGAGTGTCGAGCATGGTGTCGAGCAGTCAACAAGGGTTGATGCATGTGAGTACTCGCTGAACCAAACAAACAAACACATTAAAACAATGGCTAGCTGTTGTTAGCTGTTTGTGCTACCCGCCTCACTTCCGGGCTTCACTGATTCGCTAGCCCTCCACCAATCAAATTGCGCCGACTAAAAGACTGCCCGACGCCGAAAAGAAGCACGACGACATCTACGACGGCCGACGTCACCGAACACACCAAACAGATTTGTGTCCCCGCCCCCTCCAGACTCTCCGACCATGTCTGATGGCCGATTATCGGGCCGGTGTGTCCTGGCCTTTATACATTTGAAATGCACCATCCCTGGCCATCTTCCAAACTCTACTGCCCCTGACCCCTTTTCCTTTGTTCTTGCTTTTGTATGTCCTATTTTGTCTTTGTTTGTTTGTTCTTGTCCCCACCGTAAAGCCTCCTTCGGTTTGAGAAAGGCGTTATATATAAAAGAAATGCATTTTTGTTATTATTATTATTTGCCACATCTCCACTGCACATGCTCCATCAACTCCCAACGCTTAAAAGTAGTTCCTGACTGGTGTGCTGGTCAACTCTGCAATGAAGTTAAATCTTACCGTGCGTTCGTCTGTCCGTTTGTCTGTGTGTGTTTCTGTCTGAGTTTAGACTTTGATTTTATCAGTGAACAAACCATACAGAACATTTTTGCCTGCTCAAACTTGCAATCTATTTTTTAAAGTGAGACACTCCCTGAATGCTCACGTCACATCAACTACCTAACGCTTACAGTCGTTTCTGACTGGAGCACTGGTCCTAGAGTACTGTAGTGAAGTACTGTCTGAAGTGTATTTATTAGCCTTATAAATAATGATTTGATTGTGAGTATTGACAGGGGTGGAACTCTTGTACAAGCCGATTGGTCTTTGTTCCCTCCATGCACCATTAATGTTAATGTTGGCTGAATAAATAAAACTAACTAACTCAGCTAGTAATGATGCAGCACCCCCCCCCCACACACACACACACACACACACACACACACACACACACATTCAAATGAAGACCCAACTCTGTAATGAAGTTAAATCTTACCGTGTGTTCGTCTGTCCGTCGGTGTGTGTGTGTGTGTGTGTGTGTCTGTCTGTGTGTGTGTGTCTCTATCTCTCAATTAGAGCTAAACTGGTTTGTCTGGTATGATGTTATGTTAGTGGTGGAGCTTTATCAGGCCTCTGCTTTGATTCCTCTTAAAGGCGCAGATCATAATAAAATAAATCTCGGTTACATTCAAGCCATTGCCAAACAAGCCGCCCCCATGAGGAATTCTGAGTAACTACAACAACACTGTCGGTGTATCTACATGAGGTAAAGCCTTCAGTGATGGCACATGGATTTTATACCTTCTGCTGTACGTCCAGGTTTTTTTTTCTTAGCAGTAGAATCAACAACTGAAACATTTCTTGGGCTCTTCTTGAGGATTTTTCTGAGCTCCTGCACCAGTGTCAGGAGGGGAGGGGGGGGGCACCAGTTTGTAAACGCTGCCATACTGAGAAATACAGAGAGAGTTTTGTGGAGCTGAGTTGCTTTCAGTGTCTTGCTCAAGGACACGTTGACATGTGGCGGAGAGACGGGGGATCGAACCACCGACCCTGTAGTTGAGGGTCGACTACCCTCCCCACTTTGCTCCTTGAACACCTCCCTAGGGCGGCGCCAAGGGGGCATCCTTACCAGATCTGTCTGTCTATCTATCTATCTATCTATCTATCTATCTATCTATCTATCTATCTATCTATCTATCTATCTATCTATCTATCTATCTATCTATCCATCTATCTATCTGTCTGTCTGTCTGTCTGTCTGTCTGTCTGGCGCCTCCCTTAGAAACAGAGTGAGAAGCTCAGTCATCCTGGGAGACTTGGAGTAGAGCTGCTGATACTTTGGTAGAAAGGAGCCAGTTGAGGTGGTTGGGGAATCTGGTAAGGATGATAGATAGATAGATAGATAGATAGATAGATAGATAGATAGATAGATAGATAGATAGATAGATAGATAGATAGATAGATAGATAGATAGATAGATAGATAGATGGATAGATAGATAGATGGATGGATGGATGGATGGACGGACGGACGGACGGACGGACGGACGGACGGACGGACGGACGGACGGACGGACGGACGGACGGACGGACGGACGGACAGACAGACAGACAGACAGACAGACAGACAGATAGATGATAGATAGATAGATAGATAGATAGATAGATAGATAGATAGATAGATAGATAGATAGATAGATAGATAGATAGATAGATAGATAGATAGAGATCTGGTTCTGTGGGTCAGTGGAAGGGGGCACCGTCTATTTTGTACCCTTACAGCCTGTGGGAAGAAGCTGTTCAGCATCCAGTTGGATCTGCAGATGCTCCTGTGTCTCCCCCTGATGGCAGGAGGGAGAGCAGGCCGTGAGAGGAGGTGGTGAGGGTCTTTAAAGATGGCGGTAGCAGCGCTGTTGGTAGGCCACCATCAGGAGAGGGAGAGGGACACCAATGATCCTGCTGACTGTCTTCACTTTCCTGTTGAGCTGTAGCTGTTCGTAGGCCTTACAGCTCCCAAACCAGGAGGTCAAGCTGTAGGTCAGGATGCTCTCTATGGTGTGGTGACATACCACAGAGGGTGATCAGTGAATACCCCTGCAGAAGGTGGTGGGGTGAGGAGGGGAGACCAGCTTTTCTGACTCTCCCCCCAATAATCAAAACAATTGAACATGAAACATCCTATCTGGACCTATATGGGTGGAGATCTCTCAACCCCCTCCATGTTGAACCCAAAGTTATGCCCCTGCCTATGTGTATATTAATGATTTTTAAGTCCAGTTTAAAGGCTTATTATAATGAGTGAAGGGCCACAGGGCGGAAGTCTTTTAGGCAGGCTGGATTCGGCTTGTTCGGGACAGGGATGATGGTGGCACTTGAGGCAGGGGGGGTATTATGCGCCTGGGGGAGCGAGGTGTTAAAGATGTCTGCAAAACCATCCTTCAGTTGCTCTGCACAGCCCTTCAGAACACGCACAGTGATGTTGTCTGGCCCGGCAGCTTTGTGTGGGATGACTCTGGCTAAGAGCTTCACCTTAAGTTTAAGCTCAAATTACTTTATTAGCACCCAGAGGTAGAGTTTGTTTGCAGTAGAGCTCAAATACACCCACTTGGGAACAGCACGTAGAGGCACATAGGATCACACACCAGTCGACATCCAACCCAGGACTGGGTGTTGTTGTGAGAGTCAAAACGTGCATAAAAGTTGTTTGGTTCATCTGGTAGAGGAGGGGTTGTTTTGGAATAACCGCAGTAAGGGTGGGG
>CASHTC010000835.1:7500-16561 GCA_949357725.1 Hyperoplus immaculatus | reverse complement strand
ACACACACACACACACACACACACACGCTCTCTTGTAGTTTAGTTACGTTTTAAAGGTCTCAGACTAGGGCTGTCCATAGTTTAAAAAAAAATATTAATTCGCAGCCCTATAGCTTTGATAAGATTAAGTTCAATGAAAAAAAAATTAAGTTTGGGGACAACTTGACACAGGACTTTTGAGTTTTAAGCAGAATTTTTTGGGGGAAAACACACTGTATAGCACTTTACAACAATGTGTCTAGTTAAATACAAACACCAAAACTACTTAAAATGTTGTATATTTTCAAACTCAGAGGTCTAGTATGAAGTAGAGTGTTTTGAAGGTGCAGTGTGTAATATGACATCATCAAGAAAGTTCTACAAAGTTCTAGAATGCAACGCTCCCTGGGTAACCCCAACCCTTTAGAATAATAACAGAAGCTACAGTGGCCTTCAAGGACAAGAACAATTCTAAATTTTAAACAATGCACCTGATGACATTCCAACTATGACACTTTCAAGATGGCGGCACTAGGCCTTGGTCCAAAATATGCAGAAATATGGACATATATGAGACCCTTTCTAAGGGGAAAAATAATAATTCAAAACTTTTTTTCAGCTATTATGCACTAAATTAAATGTACTTATGGATATTATAATTACTTTCTACAAAATCTGCTAGTAAATAAAACCCAAAATTCTACACACTGCAGGTTTAAGTAGAGTGTTTAAAACTAACTTTAAATGTGTTACAACTGCCGCGAATAAAGCTGAAAACATACGGACAAAACAAATGAGACTGAATATAATGAATGCAGTGTATTGTGGCAAAGGATCCACCCAGCTGAATGTGTATCGGACTATCTATCTATCGGCCTGTCCGTCTGTGTGTGTGTGTGTGTGTGTGTGTGTGTGTGTGTGTGTGTGTGTGTGTGTGTGTGTGTGTGTGTGTGTGTGTGTGTGTGTGTGTGTGGACGTATTGTTGATGTTAACACAACGCAGACAGACAATAAAAGGGCAGCTGGAGCATGAAATCTCATAGAAAATGAATGAGAGAGAGAAAGAGAGAGAGACAGAGTGGGAGCGAGAGAGGAGAAAGAGGGAGAGAGAGAGAGAGAGAGAGAGAGAGAGAGAGTGAGAGAGAAAAAGAGAGAGAAAGAGAGAGGGAGGGAGGGAGAGAGTTGAAAGAAAGACAGAGTATGGTGACAGAAAGAGAGAGAGAGCTAAATAGAGGGGGATGATATCTGAGTACAGGAAGGAGAGAAAGGATAGCATACAAAAGAGAAATTATAAAAAACGAGGAGAGACAAATGGGGGGTTGCTGGCAGTGGGCGAGAGAGTATGACACTGGGTCACTATGAGAGAGAGAGAGAGAGAGAGAGAGAGAGAGAGAGAGAGTGGGGGAGGGCGACACACACACACACACACACACACACACACACACACACACACAGTGACACACACAGAGCAACAGAGACACACATACACACACATAGAGACACTTACACACAGACACACACACACACAGACACAGAGAGTGATACACACACACACACACACACACAGTGACACACACAGACAGAGAGAGAGAATGAAACAGACACCAAATTCATTGTTTTCATTGTCTAATTCGAACCACAGAGTGAGAGACAGAGAGAGAGAGAGGGAGGGGAGATGAGAGAAAGAGAGAGAGAGAGAGAGGGACAGAGTGAGAGACAGAGAGAGAGAGGGAGGGGAGATGAGAGAGAGAGAGAGAGAGGGATGGAGGGAGGGGGGAAGAGAGAGAGAGAAATGAGGAGCAACATGAGACGGGTAGAGAGAGATTCACACACATTCCTGCGTCAGAGTGAAAATGAGACGATCCCAGAGAGAGTGAAGTCAGGAGGGAAGTTTGTGTTTGTTTGTTTATGAAATTTAGATTTTCAGATTACACAAATTCCCATTTCAGAAAGTTTTCATATTATTTTCTTAATTTACGCTTCAATTAAAACCAGATTAAGACTTTTATTGTTTCAACAGACGTGCAAAGACTTCAAAGTGGTGTGTTTTGTTTTTATAACATGCCGAAAATGTATTATAAAGACTTGTACATAGTATTTTTTTATTTATAAAGTGAAAAATTTCAAATCTTGTAAACTTTTTTATTTTTTAACCTTTATTTATACAGGTAAATCCCATTGAGACAGGAGACTCTTTTACAAGGGGAGACCTGTTTTCCTTTCCCACGTTACCATTCACACACACATTCACACACCGATAGCAGCAGGCTAACTATCGACATTCACACACACATTTTACGTTTTTTTTTTCTTGTTGAATTCTCATTTCCAAATGAGTTCTCATCAGTTTCTTCACTTAAACTCCAATAATTCTATTAAAACCAAATTAAGAGTTGTATCTATTTTGTATTATTTCAACTGCAACAACATATACTTTAATGTGCAATACGACATGTCACCATCACAGGCTTTCAATTCCTTTCATGGCACTGGTTTCCTTTGCATTTACTTAAAGCTGCAGTGTGTAGAATTTTGGGTTTTATTTCCTAGCAGATTTTGTAGAAAATAATTATAATATCCATAAGTACATTTAATTTAGTGCATAATAGCTGATTTTTTTTTTTTTTAAATAAAATGTTTTCCCTTAGAAAGGGTCTCCTATATGTCCATATTTCTGCATACTTTGGACCAAGACCTTGTCACCGCCATTTTGGAAGTGTCATAGTTGGAATGTCATCAGGTGCATTGTTTAAAATTCAGAATTGTTCTTGTCCTTGAAGGCCACTGTAGCTTCTGTTATTATTCTAAAGGGTTGGGGTTACCCAGGGAGCGTTGCATTCTAGAACTTTGTAGAACTTTCTTGTTGATGTCATATTACACACTGCACCTTTAAACGGTCATTAAGACATAATTAATACGTCATTTGACATCGATAATGAAGAAGTAATCTTATGTTTCACTTTGGAGCAAAATGGCCGAAGAATTTCCTTTTCGTGATAGAGTTATATCAGATCTTATCTTTGTTCTGTGGTTTGTTTGTTTCAGTTTATTTACTCGTCATGATTTTATTAAGAAAAAAAAAATCCCGGAACAAGTTTTCGGAAAATGTAAGACGGGAAAAGCCCCAAAAAGGCTTCCAAAAAAATAGCAATTGTGTTTTGCTTCCATAACATGTCTTTCATTCTAGAATACTAATAAAATATATATATATATATATATAGCAAACTACAACATTCTGAGGACCATATTTAAAGGTGCAGTGTGTAATATGACATCATCAAGAAAGTTCTAGAATGCAACGCTCCCTGGGTAACCCCAACCCTTTTGAATAATAACAGAAGCTACAGTGGCCTTCAAGGACAAGAACAATTCTAGATTTTAAACAATGCACCTGATGACATTCCAACTATGACACTTTCAAGATGGCGGCACTAGGCCTTGGTCCAAGATATGCAGAAATATGGACTTATATGAGACCCTTTCTAAGGGGAAAAATAATACTTAAAAAAAAAAATGTTCAGCTATTATGCACTAAATTAAATGTACTTATGGATATTATAATTACTTTCTACAAAATCTGCTAGGCAATAAAACCCAAAATTCTACACACTGCAGCTTTAAGTCCACAGGGCAATAATCTAAGCACTAAATGACTTAGAAATACTGTGTGTGTCTGAACGTTTCCCATAACATACAGCTGTGTCTGTGAAGCAGGTTGTGGGCTCAAATCCAAAGATGACCGGAGAGTCCCAGAGCATAAGGCTAAATTTACTGTGTGTGTGTGTGTGTGTGTGCGTGTGTGTGTGTGCGTGTGTGTGTGTGTGTGTGTGTGTGTGTGTGTGTGCGTGCGTGTGTGTGTGTGTGTGTGTGTGCGTGTGTGTGTGTGTGTGTGTGTGTGTGTGCGTGTGTGTGTTTTACTTTTACGAATGGTTTTGTATTTATATTCAAGCAGAAAAAAAATGTTTTGTTAGCATGTAGAATGTTTACGCTAATTTTTAATGACTTCCTGTGGCACATTCTCACACACACACACACACACACAGACATGGAGACACACACACACACACACACACACACACACACACACACACAGACATGGAGACAGACACACACACACCCAAGCTACACACTACCAGACTGTAGTAGAGTTAGGAGGTCAGGTCTTTGACTGGTGACACATTGGCTTCTGGGACATTTGTTTGTTAATTCAGACGGACAGCTCTGGATTTTGTAGCTGTGTGTGTGTGTGTGTGTGTGTGTGTGTGTGTGTGTGTGTGTGTGTGTGTGTGTGTGTGTGTGTGTGTGTGTGTGTGTGTGTGTGTGTGTGTGTGCGTGCGTGCGTGCGTGCCCAAATACATCCGTTTATCTGTCAAATTTAAGTGTTTAAAAAAAACTACAAAATTCACGCTAAAAACTACAAAAATTTGAGACACATTCACTGTACAGTCAGAAAGGCTGATAACCATAGAAGAAGAAAAAATTGTAGAATCATATAATTTATTTACGAGCAAAACCAGATAAAATATTATCGCATTCATATTCAGAGGCAGGGCGTCTTCCTATAAGAATACACACACACTTACACACATCTGAGGGAGATGCACACACACACACACACACACACACACACAGAGTAAAACACACACACACACACACACAGTTAGTTGTTGCTTACATAGACGCTCTCTCTCTCTCTCTGTCCTGTAAACTGCAATAAACCCAAACACACACACAGACACACCGTAAATCTCACCATAATACGCCCTCTGAGTGTACGTGTGTGTGTGTGTGTGTGTGTGTGTGTGTGTGTGTGTGTGTGTGTGTGTGTGTGTGTGTGTGTGTGTTTTATAGGTGTTGTAAATTTGGCTGCCGGCGTTGTTTTTATCAGCATATTCGCAAGCTGTTTAGCCAACGGTGCAGATGTCACTGTTACGACCACACACACACACACACACACACGCACACACACAAAGAGAGAGATACTGTACATGTACACACACACATAGGCCATTTGACACTGTTTATACAGTGTGGTATGCGTGTGTAATCCTATTTAAATTCACCTGGCCCTATGTGTGTGTGTGTGTGTGTGTGTGTGTGTGTGTGTGTGTGTGTGTGTGTGTGTGTGTGTGTGTGTG
Source organism: Hyperoplus immaculatus (assembly GCA_949357725.1). Taxonomy (NCBI): domain Eukaryota; kingdom Metazoa; phylum Chordata; class Actinopteri; order Uranoscopiformes; family Ammodytidae; genus Hyperoplus; species Hyperoplus immaculatus. The sequence goes on along the minus strand of CASHTC010000835.1, from coordinate 11,445 downwards.
TGTGTGTGTGTGTGTGTGTGTGTGTCACAGAGCAGTGCAAGCCGACCCACCATTTGCATCTGCCTGCGTAAGCCGGCCGTATCTTTTTTTCGTTTTTGTAAGTGTATGCGTGTTCGGTGTGCATGCATGCAAGTGTGTGAAGGTCAGCGCAAGAGTAACTGTGTGTGTGTGTGTGTGTGTGTGTGTGTGTGTGTGTGTGTGTGTGTGTGTGTGTGTGTGTGTGTGAGAGTGTTATTTGATTAATGCTGAGAACCGTGGAGTGTTTAGAAAGAGGTCACAACCTTTCAGCTTCCATTCAATCAGACAGAGAGAGAGAGAGAGAGAGAGAGAGAGAGGGAGAGAGGGAGAGAGAGAGAGGGAGAGAGAGAGGGAGAGAGAGAGAGTGAGAGAGAGAGAGAGGGAGAGAGAGAGAGGGAGAGAGAGAGAGTGAGAGAGAGAGAGAGAGTGAGAGAGAATACCTCTATCCCAGTTTTTTTTTCTTCTTGCCCCTTGAGAATCTGATAAGCCTTAGTCAGCACACACACACACACACACACACACACACACACACACACACACACACACACACACACACACACACACACACACACACTAATAAAGCCAGGTCCTTATTTACCTGACCACACTAGCGCTTACACGGCCAAAACTATTTGGACGCTTCTGTAATTATGTTCTAGAATATTTTTACCTTCCATAACATGTCTTCTTTCATACTAGTATAAATCAAAGGTCCAACATGTACATTCAGGTGTTTATTTATTTGACTAAACCTTGTCTGTTTGCGTCTGTATATTTCTCCTATACAACCATCTTTAAACGGACATTATCTCAACATTAGTTTTTTGTTTTCAATACTCTGAACCAAAGAAATCTCAACTTCTAAAGCACTTACATCAACTAAACTTTCCATGATCATTCCTAGCACTATCCCGAAGGTTATTACAGAAGGATTTGTTCATATGTTGTTCACTGTCTGATTTATGAGACATTTTCTTCTTAAAAACATGCTCTAAAGACTGACGTATGTATAACCCGTTTACTTTGAGTAGAAAAACCTTTAAATTGCTGCACTCAGACGTATAAAATCTTTGGTGCGACACGCTAGATTGCTTTAAGCTAGCAGGGTCGGCGCTAATCTGGGTCCTGCATTAATCATTGATTCGCTGTCTGCCTGTAATTGATATGTAAATAGCATGTTTTAACCTCGCATTCACGTGTGTGTGTGTGTGTGTGTGTGTGTGTGTGTGTGTGTGTGTGTGTGTGTGTGTGTGTGTGTGTGTGTGTGTGTGTGTGTGTGTGTGTCTGTGTGTGTGAGAAAGAGAGAAAGGGAGAGAGAGACAGAGTGAGCGAGTGTGGGAGTGCATGAGGCATGTTGTAGGAGGGGGGTCGTTTGCAAGTTACAAAAGAAGTTAATTAAAAATGAAAAAATGGGAACGAGGGAAGAAGGAGGAGGAGTGGACGGAGAGAGAGAGGGGGGATGAGGGAGGGAGGGGTGAGAGGGAGGGGGATGAGGGAGGGAGACAGGGAGTGTTTTTATTGAAAACGGGTGGACAAACAGTGTGTAATTGGCTAGGGCCGCAGGGGCAAACGGAGAGGTTCAAAGAGAGGAGAGAGAGAGAGGGAGAGGGAGAGAGGGAGAGAGAGAGAGGGAGAGAGAGGAGAGAGGGAGAGAGAGAGAAAGAGATGACATGGGAAAAAGGAAAGGTAAAAAAAGAAAGTGTTGACTCAGAGAAAGATCAGACGATAAGAAAGAGGGAGAGAGAGAGAGAGCGCGCTACGTAACATGGCCATAAGTTAGTGGACATCAATTTATGATATCTTAATCCCATTTACACACACACACACACACAAACACACAAACACACAAACACGCACGCACACACACACACACACACACACACACACACACACTAATAAAGTTATGTCTGGATGTGTGACTGTTGCTTTCATGTTACAGTGTTAGGGTTTTATTGGTGCGACGTGCTTTTATGTTCCGTTTAAGAAAGAGATTTTTACTGGTCCTTAGCTGTTTGATATAAACTTTACTGAACTACAATCCTTCAGGCTATTCATATGGTAAATGGTAAATAGACTCCACTTATACAGCTCTTTTCCCTGGTTTTTCACAGACCCAAAGCGCTTTACATTGTTTTGTTCACATTCACCCATTCACACACACACATTCATTCATACACCGATAGCAGCAGCAGCTACCACGCAGGGCGCAAGCTAACTATTGGGAGCAGTTTAGGGTTCAGTGTCTCTTTGCCCAGGGACACTTGGACATGTGGCGGGGAGACGGGGGATCGAACCACCGACCCTGTAACCCAGTGGACGACCGCCCTACACACTTCACTGAGGGAATTTTTTAAATATTTCTGAAACAGTCTAATTTTTCCTCTGATGATCTTGAATTACATGTAACAGCAAACGAGACCATCAGTGCAAAGAATGTTGTTTATATATAGTTTTTCTCAATGCCTTTGTCATGGGTATACGCTCACCCAGGAACAACAGCTGGCGTGGTAAAAACACTACCGCTTTTGGCCAAAGGGGGGGCGCTAGAATGAACACACACTGAAAAGTTCCTCGAAGCATCTTTAATAAGAAATAAAAAAAAATCGTATTTTTGATCAAGTTTTTCCAGCATAACCTTGTGAACATCACACTCTCTACTGTCTGTCTGTCTGTCTGTCTGTCTGTCTCTCTCTCTGTCTGTCTGTCTGTCTGTCTGTCTGTCTGTCTGTCTGTCTGTCTGTCTGTCTGTCTGTCTCTCTGTCTGTCTGTCTGTCTGTCTGTCTGTCTCTCTGTCTGTCTGTCTGTCTGTCTCTCTGTCTGTCTGTCTGTCTTTCTGTATGTCTGTCTGTCTGTCTGTCTCTCTGTCTGTCTTTCTGTATGTCTGTCTGTCTGTCTCTCTGTCTGTCTCTCTGTCTGTCTGTATGTCTGTCTCTCTGTCTGTCTGTCTCTCTCTCTCTCTCTGTCTGTCTGTCTTTCTGTATGTCTGTCTGTCTGTCTCTCTGTCTGTCTTTCTCTCTCTCTGTCTGTGTCTGTCTCTGTCTCTGTCTCTCCCTCTGTCTGTTTAAAGGTGCAGTGCAATGATTTATGGGTGACACCAATATGTCAAACTACAAAGAGAAAGGGAGGAATAGTGGGAAGAAGGGAGGGAGGGAGGGAGGGAGGTAAAGAGAGAGAGAGAGACAGATAGAGGGAGAGAGAGAGGGAGAGAGAGGGAGGGAGGGATACATTATACAAAGGAGAAAGAAAGTATAGAAAAAAATTGCAGAAAAAAAGACAGTAACATTGTTTTGCAAACTAAGATGGATTCAACAGTGACAGTGGCGAGAGAATGAACACACACACACACACACACACACACACACACAGACTTAATACGCACACACATTAAAGACAAACACACACACACAATGTAAAAGCACGCACACACACACTTTAACGCACACACTCACACTACTGTAAACACACACAAACAGCCCACACACAAAGACAGACACACAAAGACAGACACACACAGACACACTGACACTGTAAATACAGACACACACACACACACACACACACACAAAGACAGACACACACACAGAAGCGTGGATTTTTTTTTCCTGACAGCGAAGCGTGTATTGTTGCATTGTTTCTTTTGAGTAGAAAATTACAGTGGACGGGATCGCTTCAATGACAAGCTCTCAAAACGACAGCACGTCTGCCAAACACACACACACACACACACACACACACACACACACACAGGAACTCCCTCTCCGATGCTGAGGCTGCGAATTGACGGACACAACAGACGGTGAAAAAATAGTAGAAAACTGAAATCATAATAAGCAGGTGCTGGGGACGGCTTCAGTCTATTATTACTGTATATATAATAATATACAATATTAATGTGGATTCATTTACAGTGGATTTTGTGATGACAGT
>CASHTC010000834.1:0-12643 GCA_949357725.1 Hyperoplus immaculatus | reverse complement strand
AAAGCCAAGACTTGGTTGGATAGGCTTTATTACCATTGCGTGTTAGTTAGCTCGTACCTTAGCGTAGCATCGCTCCATGTGTCTCAGCGCCACCTTGGGGTTGACCGGGTGACTGCAGGACACACAGAATATCTGAAGGTCTGTGTCATCACCGTCTCCCTCGGTTACCTGGGGGGAGGGAGGGAGAGGGGGGGAGAGAGAGGGAGAGAGGGAGAGAGAGGGAGGGGGAGAGAGAGAGGGAGGGGGAGAGAGAGGGGGTGAGGGAGAGAAGGAGAGGGGGGAGGGAGGGAGAGAGAAGGAGAGAGGGAGGGAGAGGGAGAGGGAGAGAGGGAGAGGAGGGAGAGAGAGGGGGTAGAGAGATGAATTACGTTACATTTTTGTAGTTTTCAAAGTTTTTTGTCATTTTTTAAATGTTCTTAATTTTATTTTATTTTATTTTATTAAATAAAATGTTTGCGTTTTTTAGATGTTTTTTGGTACGATAGTGTGTGTGCTAGTTAGCTTACCTCTTCATGTTGTTGGACCTGTTGTAGCTTAGCTTTCAGACAGACAGACAGACAGACAGACAGACAGACAGACAGACAGACACAGACAGACAGACAGACAGACAGCTAGCTTACCTCTTCATGTTGTTGGACCTGTTGTAGCTTAGCGTTAGCGATTATTCCTTCCAGTTCGTGAAACCTTTTCTCCATCGTGGTGAGGCGTTGCCGTGCCGACTGTTGCTCTCTTCTGATTCGCTCGAGCTGGCGACGCCCCATCTCCTCGGCAACGCACGGCGACTGCTGCCACTGCTGGATGCGCTGAGGCAGGATCTCATAGATACGACTGAGGAGCGGGACACACACACACAAACACACAGGCACGCACGCACACACACACACACACACACACACATTTACTACGTTTCTTGAAAAATTCTAGAAAAATTCTTGAAAAATTCTTGAAAATTCTAATTTTTATTTGCAATTCAAAAAAATTAGGTTGAAAAATTTCGGAAAATTAAATAAAAAATAAACTTTTTTTTTTTTTTTTTTTCCACTTTTCATTTCCCTGTGTTCTAAGTGCTTGTATGACCTTGTGTGTGAATAAACGGACTCACTTTGCTGCTAGCTTCATCGTCGTCAGTACTTTTTTTTCATGAACATTTCTTGAAACATTCTTGAAACATTTTAAAATTACATCCAAAAATGTCCTTGACCTTTTCTAACTTTACTGAAAATTAGGACTTTTTTGTGACTTTTTTTCTAACTTTTCATTTCCCTGTGTTCAAGGTGTTGTGTTGTGTGTGACAAATTTTTCATGAACAATTTAAAAAAAAAATCTTGAAAAATGTAAAAAGGATTATTGGAAAATTCTTGAAAAATACGACCAAAAAAAAAAGCAGATTTTTCTTTCTAGAAAAATTTGATTTTTTTTCCAACTTTCTATTTTCCTGTGTTTGATGAGCTGTGTGACAAACAGATACGGTGTGTGTGAGATAAAATCATAACAAACGACTCACTTTGCTGCCAGCTTCATGCCACAGTCGTCAGTGCAGTACTTGGAGCCGGTTCTGGCCGGTTGGACGCAGGCCGGACCCAGACACTGTCTCATGGCTCCTCCCCCGTCCTTAGTAGCCCCCCCCCTGTCCTTGGCCCCGCCCCTCTCCTCTCCGGCCCTCTCACTGTGGCGCACACGCTCTTTGTGTCGCTGCTTCGCTTTGTGTCGCCGCGGCTTCACTTCCTCCTTAGGGGCCGAGGGGACGGACTTCTACAGGGGGAGGGGAGGGACAAAATTAGCAAATAAGACTCATCAGCAGCTCTGTTTTCTGATTGGCTGCTGAGCTGTAACTGAAAGTAAACACTGGGGACTTTCCTCAGACGCTGCTGCCTTCAGGCGCTGCAGGACAATCCACCACTTCACATTAACTCAGTGCTGCAGCTGATCCTCAGTGTCAGAGGGAATGTGGTGAATTCCTGGTTTCAGTTGGAGCCTGAAGGCATCGTGTGGTCAGACCGGTTTCACTGCTGAACTCAGACTCTGTCTCATAGCAACACTTTACTGTCTGAAGGTTTATTATCACAAACCCATTGAATCAGTGACTTCTTTGATCATTTCATCGCAACCTCTTTATTGTTTTTTTTGTGTCACCACCAATTTTGTATTAATGTGAGCAAGGCCAATTTACCAAATATGCTAGGGGAGAGTGGCCTAAGTTGTGCCGGTGGGGAAGTTGTGCCACCCCTTGTTTCTAGAAAACCGTGGAAGAAATTGGAAATGTGACCACATATTTAAGAAGAGCCATCCATTTGACTCATCCTGTAAAGAAGGGAGACAGAAGGAATAAGATATAAGCACATTTAAGCTCAAAAAACTGTTTTTTGCCTTTCAAAGTAAAATTTCCATGATCAAGGTTTTTTGATTATTGTGTCTGAACAATTATAGACAAGTTTGAAAACATTTGACACATGTTTTAGTGCTTTGGTATGCTACACTTTGAGTCTATACAGTTAGCACGATGTCAGCCCTAAACTGCTGCATCATGCTTATTATCCAACATTCTGGGATTGGGGTGATTTGTGCCAAAGGGCCTGGGTAAGTTATAAGTACGTAAGTAAGTAAAATGTATTTATAAAAGCACATTTATGACAGTTTGCACTGTCCAAAGTGCTGTACATAGTGCATTCAGTAGGTAAACAATGAAGGTAAAATAACAATAACCAAAATAAAAGACGTAAAGCCCATACATCCACATAAACACAGACAGTAGTGCAGAGGTAAGATAGTTAATGGGGAGGAAACACCAGGGTGTACATATGGGTTTTGAGCCTTGATTTAAAGGCAGAAATGTAGAGGGAATCACATTTGTCAGGTGGCAGTTGGTTCCACAAGCACGGAGCAACTAGTGCAAAGTACATTTCTGAGAGTTGTGCCAGTGGCATGGCTGTATACGCTGGTCACCAAAAGAAAGTGATTGTCTACAGTAGCTCAGAAGAGAGTGACATCTCAATTCCACTTAACGACACCACTGATGAGAGTTCAGATGGCCAGAAAGATGATGATGGTGACTTTGTCATTGTGAGCTTTGCAGGTAAAACCATTAGATCTGCTAGGCCTTGTTTAAGAAAATTGTCCTTCAATCTTTGTCAACTATTTACTTTAAAGCTACCCTTACCTTTGTTGCATTTTTACACTTTTTTTGGATTAGGTTAAAATGGTATTAATAAGGTAATGACTCTCTAAAATGCAAGACAGACCCACCAGGAGTAAAAACAAACAATGATTTCAATCTCATAATATTTTGTGAAAACTTCAACCAATGATATTATTCAGACCGAACGATTTGATTGGCCGACAGACCTGTCTGTTTGCCGTCTGCTCCTGTATTGCACATTCTCAACTAGAGGCTTTGTTTTGATTCCACGGCAGACAGTAGCGAGTAGCGACCATTGTAGAAAAGGCCCCAACGTACATAAGTTACAGTGTTGTTAGTTCTTACAGTGTGTTAAGATGTGTTTTGTTCAGTGTGGATAGCAGTCAGTCAGGGCCGTGACGTCAGTCGGCCAGAGAGCCTGTTTAGTTTCCGTTCTCTTCTCCCTTGGTCAGATGTGTGAGCGTTGCCGCAGTAAGCGATCATTCCACATGGAAACGTGTTTATCTGAGTTTAAATGTGAATCACCCGTGTGTCAGTATGTACATGCAGTCCCGATCGCTGTTATAATTTAGTTTGCATGTTATTAACGGCTGTGATTCGCGGGTCGCAACAGCTGTTCTAACGATCTCCTCACGAGCGGAGTTTAAGCCTTTGTTCTTTTCCCGCGATCTATGCTGCTGTGTCTGTGAAAGAAGGAAAATAAAGAGCGGATAAAACCCTACTCCTCCTCTCCTAGTCTCATGCTTATAATCTGACGCCTTTGGCCATAAGTGGTATTCTGGCCGACACCTCTGAAGTGAAACCAGTGATACAAGCAGATCAGCGCGGTACCGGTACAGCCACCAGTTTCCTCCGCTACAATATAACTCACGTTACGTGCGTGCGCGGAGGCAGTATGTTGAAAGTCTGCTTGTGTAAATAAAGTTTCTTCAACAAAAAAAATAAAACACCGGGGATGGGAGTGAGGGTGTGGGGGCATTGGAGGGAGGCGGGATGGTATGATAGTGCTGTAATTCTCAATTGCAGGATCGGTAAGAGTCCCTTTAAATACACCTTAAACAAGTGATTGTCTAATGGATTTGTCTTGCATTACAGTTTATGAGATATATATCAATGGCACAATTTACCCCATGGTATTCTCTCCAACGGCACAACTTACACCACACCGGGGGCAAGTTGTGCCACAAGACAACTTTTTTTCCAAAAGCTATGTTTCTTCAACAGTTTATTCCAGATCCAAAGTTTTTATTGCCAGGGATGCACAACACCCTGAAATATATGTACATATTTGAGTTGGAGACTTTACTGTCAAGGCCTCACTTTAAAGTCACTTTGAGTAAAAAGTGGCACAACTTAGGCCACTCTCCCCTATATGTTTTTGAAATAAGGCCAAATAGACAACCCCTCTAACGCGGCTTTACTTGATTTGACTAAATTTGCTTTGTTTGTGTGTCCCTGTGTGTGTGTGTGTGTGTGTGTGTGTGTGTGTGTGTGTGTATAGCAGTGAGTGTGTGTGTGTGTGTACCTTCTTCTCTGGTTTCTTCTCTCTCCTCTTGACGTGTTTCACTTTCACAGCTTTCTTCCTCAGAGAATCAGACGGAGACTCTTCATCCTCACTCTGCTGCCACACCTGGAACACAGTGACATCTGGTGGTGAGGACTGGTAACTACATGGTACATTAACCCTATTAAACCTGGAACAATGATCATAGTGTTTATACACAGCCTAGGCTCTGTAAACTGGTACGTAAGCAAAGCGGCTGTGCCAAATCTACAACACAACAGTTCTAGTTGTGATGTCTGTTTTACTACATAGTATACTACGCACGTCCACATCCTGCGAGTAATCCCACATTAAGTAACCTTAGAGAGCACGTTGAGGAATATAAATGTTCTGATCTCAAGATAAACATTGATTTTACGTTTTTAAAAAGAGAGCAATCAATAACCTTCACTTAATCTTCCAACGTCCCTCAGCTCATCAGCTGTTCAGAGACATTTCGCTGAACTAAACCATTTTGTGCATTTTCACTATCAAGGCTTCATTATCAAAAAAAGTCACTCACTAATTTTATTCACTTTATTTTAATACATTACAGACACTTTTTACTAAGAAAATAACACTCACCAGTTTACCTAGATAAACAAACACATACACACCCTCCCCACTTACTTACGCACACAGACAGACACACAGACACACACACACACACACACACACACACATCTAATTTGAAAAAAAGCTCAAACTCTTCACGGTAATGTGAAGCTGCCATTTGTGCACACATTGCAGAAGTGAAGCACCTTGTGTGAACTCACATACACGGCTGCGTCTTCCATTTGCAATACAATCATTTTTACTTTCATATGTTGAACTTGTTGCAACATGCTGCAGCAAACTATCAGTCAACATATCAAAAAATTAGTTTGGAAAGAAGCTTGGAAGTTTGAAAGTAGGAGGAGCTCTGCCTCTCACCTGCCTCACCTCAGGAGGTGAGGCAGGTGAGAGGCAGAGAGGAGAGTGAGGAGTGAGGAGAGACGCACGGACAGACAGACGGTAAGATTTAAATATGATATCAGATCATTGTTAGTCTGGACTTCGTTATACCTGCGTATACCTGTGAGATCTACTTTAAGCTCAATGAATTAGTATCCATGGGTCATTCACTTACTTTTAAAATGTTTAAAATGTTCAATGTTAATTAGTTTTGAACTGTTTCCTTCACTGACTTGTTGAGTTGTGTACGTTTTGCATAATGTTCTGTATATTCTCCACATGGTTAGTGAGCCCTTAATGCTCTTAATGTTGTTTGAGATTGAATAAATGGGAACGCTCGTTGCGCAGTTGGCAGAGCGTAATATCTTAATCTTAAAAAAAAAAGATTGAATAAATACTGGTGACCAATCAGCTACAGGCAGCGTACGTGAAGCGATGCTATTGGACAGGTAGCAAGTGAAGCGATGCTGTTGCTAAGGCAAAGCAAGTCTGGGAAAGCAGGGTGTGTCTTTGTGTGTGTGTGTGTGTGTGTGTGTGTGTGTGTGTGTGTGTGTGTGTGTGTGTGTGTGTGTGTGTGTGTGTGTGTGTGTGTGTGTGTGTGTGTGTGTGTGTGCGTGCGTGCCTGTGCGTGTGTGTGTCTGCGTGTGTGTGTGTCTCTCTGTCTGTGTGTGTATGTGTGTCTGTGTGTGTGTGTGTGTGGTGGGCAGGGTAGAGGTTGTTAAAATGTTCCGTACTAAACAGATGAAATGCGGTGAAACCAGTTGATCAGGAAACTTTAAAGCTGCGGTTTGTTTTCTTTGAGCCTGTGACACATTCCTGTTTTGTTATTGTTAATCACACTCCCTACCAGGACCATTTTGAGTAGGTCTCTCTCATTTAGCTTTTCGGTTCAAAGTCAAAAAGTCAAAGTCGCCTCATTGTCAAATTCTACAATCTGTTCCAGACATACAGAGGAATTTAAGTGTTGTTTCTCTCCGACCCACGGTGCATAAGAACAAAATAAGATAAGATGAAATAAGAAATATCTACAAAAAATTGCCTACATTTTAAATAGTGCAAAAGGTAAGGCAAAACCGTTGGAGATTCTTCAAAAGAAAGCAATACGAATTATTTACCAAGCCAATTACAGGGCACACACTAATAACTTTTTTATTGAAGGCAGAATTCTCAAATTACGTGATGTGGTAAATTACCACACAGTACAAATTATTTACAAGGCTTCAAAAAAAAGCCTTCCTAACAGTTTACAAGTAATGTTTGAAGACAGAGAAGTTTCGCATGATTTAAGAAGAAAAGATAAATTCACTGAGAAAAATATACGGACCACACTTAAATCCTTTTCGATTTCTGTAAAGGGTATTAAGCTGTGGAATGGACTTGATGAAGATGTCACAGGGAGTTGCAGTTTGCGCAATTTCAAAACAAATTATGTTTCAAAAATTATTGAAAATTCCAGACTAATAACCTGAGCACAATGTCAATGTCACTTTCATAACAATATTGTAACGAATAATACAGGCCAGCAGACAGACTTGTTTTTGAATACTTTTGCAGAAGTGTTTTGACTACCAGTTAAGAAATGGAACAGGCCAAATACAAGGCCACTTCACACTTTATACACTTGGCATTGTCACAGAAAAACTGAACTGTGCTGAACTGATCTTAAAAGCTGAAGCAATTACATTAAAATTGACTGTGTATTGGACTGCAGATTCTTAAAAAAAAATGTTTTGTGTATATATATATATATATATATATATATATATATATATATATATATATATAGCTATATATATAAAAAAAAATTGTTTGTTTTATTTTTATTTTCTGTAACAGTAACTGTGTATCTGAATCCGAATTTGATGGGGCGGGACCTGATAAGCCTTTGGCTTCTTCCGTCTCCCTTCGGACAACACAAAGTATGATGTATGAATATTTGCAAGAGAAAATTGTGTATTGTGTGGAATTGTCCGAAAGAATAATAAATAAATAAAAATAAATAGATATAGAGAAAGTTATAGAGTTATAGAGAAAGTAATTAAATTGAAATGTGCAATATGAGGAACATTATTTAGAATATGTGCATATAGTCTACTAAGGGAAATGAGTCCTTACTAAAGGAGTTCAAGTACCTTGGAGTCTTGTTGGTGAGTGAGGGAACAATAGAGTGTGAGATTGGCTGACGCGGTTTAACACTATCTCCCCTGTGCTCCGTTCTCTGTTACAGATTCAGCAGCAGCATTGAAGAAAGAGTTCCATCCTTCAGCTGAGACAAACCAGAAACAGTTGGTTTCTGTTCAGCTTTGACGAATGGTTCAGATGGTAAGATTTACTTATGTCTTCTCCAAGATTGGAGTCTGACTTATCTTTGATCAGGATATGTTCTTTAACTCCCACATGAAACACATTTCAAATATCAAGATAATTTTTTCCAAAAGAGGACGCAGAGAAAACTAGAGCACACTTTATAATAACTCCCCCAAATTAAATATGTTATAATCCCCACAAGACAGGGTTTGTACTGAGTCAGATAAGTTTGGAGAATGTTTGATGTAAATATTGTGTTTTCAAGGTTTAAAATATATGGGAAAACATTTTTTTCAGATAGGCCAAAGTATGAAATCGTAAGTACAGTAGGGGAGAGTGGCCTAAGTTGTGCAACTTTTCACTCAAAGTGACTTTAAAGTAAGGCCTTGACAGTTATGTCTCCAACTCAAATATGTACATATATTTCAGGATGTTGTGCATCCCTGGCAATAAAAACTTTGGATCTGGAATAAACTGTTTGGATCTGGAATAAACTGTGGCACAACTTGCCCCCGGTGTGGTGTAAGTTGTGCCACTGATATATATCACATAAACTGTAATGCAAGACGAATCCATTAGACAATCACTTATTTAAGGTGTATTTATAGTAAATAAAGTAAGTTATATCTTATTCCTTGTGTCTCCCCTCTTTACAGGATGAGTTTAATGGATGGCTCTTCTTAAATATGTGGTCACATTTCCAATTTTTTATTTTTCTAGAAACAAGGGATGGCACACTTCCCCAACCGCACAACTTAGGCCACTCTCCCCTATATATTTTTTTCTCCATATATGAAGTTAACGCTTCAGGGTCCTTGAAAAGGGCTTGAATTTTACTCTTGTACGGACCGAGGGTTCTACTGTCCTATACTACATACACGGGTCGCCCATAAAGTTGGAATAAAATATTTTTTACCTCTTCTCATGAAATTATTGTGACAATGTAATTTATTAGATAGATAAAGTGTATACATTCTCAAAACTTTACTGATCAATCTCATCCAAATACATCACAGTGAAAATTAAACAAGCTTTGAATAGTATGTCAGGTTGAAGTAGAACTATGGTGAACCAGGGCTGATTTTTTTTTTCAAAATCAAAGTTTCCACTGCATATTACTTGGTGAGAAAAATGCACATGTTCAATTTGTCTTATGTTAAAAAAAATTAAGAATGACATTTAATTTTTATTCATTCAAGTTGGGATTCATTAGATTGCTCTTTTAGTTACTTTCTTCCTTCTATAACTGTCTGCTGCTTCGGGGATGTCGCCCCTCATTTGCATAAAGTTTGGCCAAACAAAAACAGACAAATCACTCAGGTGCTCAGAGGCCTATTGCACTAAACCAAGACAAGGGATTAAGTCGGAACATTTTGGTTATCCTGGCTTGCTTTGGCCATGATTCTGTTGCACAAAAGCGGAGGGACATACTTAAGTTAACATGGATATCTATCCTTTACGTTTAGCCTGGTCCTGACCAGGAGCCTGATTTATAAACGTGGCGAAAAAATATGTATTTCAACTTAAAGCTGGGGTATGTGATCTCTGATTGGTCAAAGTTAACATGAGCTGTACACTTTGACCAATCAGAGCGAGGCTCCGATTCTCTGTTCTTATTGGCTCTTGGGACTGTCCATTCACTTTGGCACGACTTTGTTGGCGTAGAGCGTGTCAGGGAGGGACCATAGGGGAGGGACCAAAGAGAACAAGTGGAGCGGTTGAGGTATTTGGATTCAAATCTCTATCCCAACTGATATTTTCTCCACAAATCCTCCACCCCAGCTTTAATGGACGACCGTGTAGAACAAACACTTTGAAACCAGTTCACAGATGAGCTTTAGAGGTGTGGTAGGTTTGTAACTATAACAAACCAACACTCTTCTTTCTTTCTATGTTTTCAGCTGCACAGACAAAATGTCTTCCAGATTAGAGAAGGATTCCTGCTGTCCGGTCTGTAAAGATGTCTTCAGAGATCCTGTTGTTCTGACGTGTGAACACAGCTTCTGTAAAGAATGTCTGAGGAACTGGTGGAGAGAGAAACCAGAGAAAAAGTGTCCAGTTTGTAAGAGAAGATCTTCATTTAGACTCCTACCTCCTAACCTGGATGAGACCTCCTCTAAGGAGAGAGATGAGAAAGCTTCAGAGGCTCTCTGCAGTCTGCACTCTAAGAAACTGAGACACTTCTGTCTGGACCATCAGCAGCTGGGTTGTCTCGTCTGCAGACATTCAGACAAACACAGCGGCCACAGAATCAGACCCTTCGATGAAGCTTCACCAGAACTCAAGAAGGAACTTGAGGAAACTCTGAAGCCCTTAAAGAGGAAGTTAAAGCTTTTTGAAAAAGTTAAAGTGAAGTCCATTCAAACAGCAGAACACATAAAGGTCCAGGCCCGACGCACAGAGATGCAGATTCAGGATCAGTTTAAGAAGCTTCACCAGTTTCTAGAAGAGGAAGAGGAGGCCAGGTTGGCTGCACTGAGGGAGGAAGAGGAGCAGAAGAGTCAGAAGATGGAGGCTCTGAGCAGAGAGATAGCAGCTCTTTCAGACACAGTCAGAGCCAGAGAGGAGCAGCTGGAAGCTGACGACGTCTCATTCCTGCTCAACTACAAGGCTGCAGTGGACAGAGTCCAGCAGTGCCCACTGCCAGATGATCCACAGCTGCTCTCAGGAGCTCTGATAGACGAGGCCAAACACCTGGGCAACCTGACCTTCAACATCTGGAACAAGATGAAGGACATGGTCTCCTACACTCCTCTGGTTCTGGACCCAAACACTGCTGCTCCATATCTCATCCTGTCTGAAGATCTGACCAGTGTGAGACGAGAATTACTGAGACAGCAGCTTCCTGAGAATCCAGAGAGGTTTGATTATGATTGTTCTGTCCTGAGTTCTGAGGGCTTTGACTCAGGGACTCACAGCTGGGACGTCCAGGTTGGAGACAATAAACGCTGGGAACTGGGTGTGTTAACAGAGTCTACACAGAGGAAGGGAAACATACGGTCTGGGTTCTGGGGAATAGAGTTCACTAAAGGTAATTACATAGTAGGGTCGCCACCAGCTCTACCCACTGTTCTCCCGTTGCAGAAGAAGTTCCAGAGGATCAGAGTGACTCTGGACAGGACCAAAGGAAAGCTGTCGTTCTCTGATGCTGACACTAACAAACACATTCACACCATCACACACACTTTCACTGAGAAGATGTTTCCATTGTTTAGCAATACGGATTATAAACTTCCTCTGAAGATCTCACCACAGAAGGTCTGTGTGACTGTGGAACAGGTCTGATAGTCTTTAGTTTAAGGCGGGGATTGACATCCATTACATCTGTATTAATTACCAGAGATGATGAGATCCTCTGGCTGTCAGACACAATCAGGGGTCAAAATTAACTTTCTGGCTAACAAGCCAAGGTGGCTGGTAGATGAGGATATTTACCAGCCAACCCACATTTTTACCAGACAGAAATATTACTTTTTACATTGCATTTTGCTCTCATTACCTAGCATGGTCTAATGTGAGATATTCTAAATCAATATGATATCCTAGTGTGTGCAGTAACAAATGTATATAAATTAATAGTGTGCACTGATTGCAATTTAGACAAAGAGTTTAACCTGCCGATACCAAGACATCCTGGTAGTGACAGGTGGTCTGCGGGGCTGTGAAGCGCTACCTTCCTGTTCCTTTCTGCTTCAAAATAAAAGTCCACTCACGATGTGTTCACTTATGTTCAGAAATAGTGCGGGTAGTTTGGGAGAGGGCTGGCGCTGGGGATGGGAGGCTACAGGAGGCATGATATGAGGCACAAGTTTAGCTGCAGACACCACAGTGCATCACTTGGTAGAGTGAAAGTCCTTCTCACAGCAGCCCTGATCGGAACCCGTTTATAACAATCCCCCATCAAACTATTTTAAATGATTATCGGTCGTTAACGATTGCTTTCGGACCAATCGGAGCACCCTTAAGTCTTGTTGGTGATCTGATTAACGTTCTGTGAAATATTTGGTTGGTTGAGTTATGAAGTTATTTTTTATTTTTTTGGTACTTTGAGTCTTTCTTATTTTCCATTGAAAGCCCTGTAAGTGATAGAAGTGATTATGTGGGGTTGGGTTGAGTCTAGCCCTAAAGCATTTGTACATTGTTGATTTGGTTTGTTCATAAACTGTCTTAAAAAGTGAATATATGTCATGTGATGGGAGCAGTTTGGGTGATAATGTGATGGTGGAGGTTTGGTGATAATATTAGAGCACTTTTGTGTATCGGCTTGTAAGTTGCGTATGTTTTATGTCATTGTATTCTTTATCACTTGTGTATTTTCCTTGTTCAATGTTATTGGTTCCCTTATTGTTTTTCTGAGGAAACGAGATGCTGTATCTCAAGAGGCTTATCCTCAAATACATGTTGTAATGGCTTTTCCTGTACCGAGGGGGTAAGGGTTAGACAGGAAGTCTGACGCGTGTGTGGTGAATTCATGCAATGTCCAGGAGATGCCGTATTGTCGGATATGTCAATCCTTTTATTGACTACACAAAAAACAAACTGTTCCAAGGGTTATTTGCTCTTTCGTATAAACTCAAATAGGCTCTTTCCAATAAACAAACATTTGCACGAGCACAAGCACGGTCGAAAACTGTGTGGCCTTCCCCATTACACACCTGACTATGATTACAGGTTGCCAGGTATTTATGTTATCCACCCTCTGC
>CASHTC010000833.1:7500-27500 GCA_949357725.1 Hyperoplus immaculatus | reverse complement strand
AAAAGATTTAGGATGTCCCAATACATACACGCCAATTGTAGTATGCTGAAAATACCTGGATGCCCCACTAACTCCAATAGCATTTTGGAGTATTCGTCTTAATTCTTGACATTTCTTGACATAATGAAAAAAAAAACCTTCCTTATCTGATTTTTTCTTCTCTCCTGTCTGTGGCCCTAAAACTCTTCTGTACTTTAGTATGTAGTGTAGTGAAAAGACTAAAACTCTTCTGTTCTTTAGTATGTAGTGTAGTAAAAAGACTAAAACTCTTCTGTACTTTAGTATGTAGTGTAGTAAAAAGACTAAAACTCTTCTGTACTTTAGTATGTAGTGTAGTGAAAAGACTAAAACTCTTCTGTACTTTAGTATGTAGTGTAGTAAAAAGACTAAAACTCTTCTGTACTTTAGTATGTAGTGTAGTAAAAAGACTAAAACTCTTCTGTACTTTAGTATGTAGTGTAGTAAAAAGACTAAAACTCTTCTGTACTTTAGTATGTAGTGTAGTAAAAAGACTAAAACTCTTCTGTTCTTTAGTATGTAGTGTAGTAAAAAGAAAGAGTGTGAGATTTGGAACGCAGGGAATCATTTTGCATCAATTTGAAATGACTGAGTGTCCAGGCAAACCACACTAGTAAAGAATATAACTGTACTGACACTTCAATAATTGTCCCTGCGTTCCAAATCACATACTCTTTCTTTTTACTACACTACATACTAAAGTACAGAAGAGTTTTAGTCTTTTTACTACACTACATACTAAAGTACAGAAGAGTTTTAGTCTTTTTACTACACTACATACTAAAGTACAGAAGAGTTTTAGGGCCACAGACAGGAGAGAGAAAAAAAAACAGATAAGGAAGATTTTTTTTCATTATGTCGAGAAATGTCGAGAATAAAGAAGAATACTCCAAAATGCTGTTGGAGTTAGTGGGGCATTTATTTATTTTCAGCATACTACAATTGACGTGCATTTATTGGGACATCCTAAATCTTTTTCTGGCGTACTAAATAGTAGGGAAGTATGGGGATTGGAGTGCAGGGTAAGTGTCCAGGCACCACACTATTAAAGAAAAGAGGCATTTACAGGTGATACTCGTATTATTAGAATATCATGGAAAATGAATTGGAATTGAGGCAAGAATTCATTCAAAAGGGGCCCAAACCAAGTACTGAGTACATATGCATGATTATACTTTATAGAGGGCCGACATTTCTGTATTTAAAATCCCTTCTTTATTGATTTCATGTAATATTCAAATTTTCTGAGATTTTGAATTTGGGGTTTTCATAAGCTGTAAGCCATAATGATCAACATTATAACAAATGAAGGCTTGAAATATCTCACTTTGCATGTAATGAGTCTATATAATATATTAAGAACTTTTGCACGATATTCTATTTTTTCGAGTTTCACCTGTATATCTTCAATAACACGATCTGTTTCCCAATCAGAAGAGAAAAAAACACATGTTCTGATATGATACAGAGATGTCTTTCTTTTATTGATACTTTTCATATACAATATAATATTTAAAACGTGTAAATGAAACTACAGGAGGGAATGAACACTTTGAATATATAGACTTTTATTTTACAGTTGCATAATAAAAATACATCGTCTCGTTTTATTCTTATGTAGAGAATTTGTCTAAAAAAAAAAAGAGAAAAATTATTTACAATTTGAAAATACTGTTTGTGTGAATGTTGTTTGTTTTATATAATGTGCTTTTTAGTTCCCTTTATCATGTCCAATAAACTCCCGCAGCCCTTTGTCTGTTGAAGGAGGATTTCACACTGAATGGCGAAAGAGGGGATTTCTCAGCAAAGGGAATAGAAATACAGAAAATACAGAAAATATTCAGGTGGGGCGCTCCGGTGGTGTAGTGGATAGAGCGCGTACCATATTGGCTCTGGCCTTCGTTGCAGTGGTCGCGAGTTCAAATCCGACCCGTGGACCTTTACTGCAGGTCATTCCCCCTCTCTCTCCCTCTCTCTCTCTCTCTCTCTGTCTCCCATTTCAACTCTGTACTGTCTAATAAAGCTTGAAAATGCTGAAAAATAATCTTTGCAAAGATTCAAGTTCACTTGATGGATTTTTTAACTTTTTAGGAAAACATTGGATAATTATTATTTTTTTTGTTGCTTTTCCAAATATACATTCTAAGTGCTTAACTTTTTCTAGAGCGGGAGAAGAGCCAATACAGAAAAAGTTTGACTTTTTTGGGGGGGAAAAAAAGGGTTATGACGTACAAAGTTGAAATCTCTAGAAAAAAACATTATTTTCAGAATCAAGTCATAATTTCAATTATCATTATATTATTATTATTATATTATTATTATATTACATCATTATTATAATTAATTTCAGTTTTATTTTCCAAATCCCAAATTTCCAAAAATTGTTACAAGTGCAATATAAAAGGTAGGTATGTTGTGTTATGCAAATGTGTAACTTTATTTTCTCTTAGGGATTTAGACTTTTACCATCGGTCTAGGGACTGCAGATGAAAAATAGCCTTCTGGCTAATTGACAGAAATGTTTAGTAATATGCACTGTCCCTGTATTAAAAAATAATAAATAAATAAAAATAAACCTGATTAGTCTCAACTGGTAGCTAGCGTTTATGGGTCAGATATAATATATTTAAAATTTATTGTTAAACTTTTGCTGATGCTGAGAAATCCCATGTGTGTTTGTGCCAGAGTGAAATTTCGCTTCAATACCGAAAAACATTTTTGACTGGTAACCCTGGTAACATGATGACAAACATAGACACACATAACGGCGACGCCCACAAAATGTATTACATCATCACTGGCCTCACGTGACGAGAATTAACAAAAAGTCAATATGAAACAAACTTTAAAAAGGTGCTACGAGGAACTTTTAAATATTTCTGAAACAGTCTCATTTTTCACTCTGATGATCATAAATTACATGTAACAGCAAACGAGACCATCAGTGCAAAGATGAAAAGTTCCTCGTAGCACCTTTAAATGAACTTAATTTTAAATTTTTTTTGACATTATCTACTTTCTAGTCGCCATCACATTGGACTTTTTAAATACTCCATCCAGCTCACAATAATATAATTGCTATAAGGGCTTTGGTGAGCTTTTGTGTTAATCATGTTCATCAAAAAAAAAAAATCAGCATGATCATAATCATTGCAATAGTTAATTGGAGAAAAAAAAATAAATAAATTAAAATTTGACCATATTTTAAATTGATAGAATCCAGAGTACAAACAAAACAAATCTCCAATCACCCTGGACCTGTGCGTTAAATTAAAATAATAAACTATTCAAACTGAACGGTATTTGTGCTTTGAGACACTTTTAAAACAACATGTAAAAGGACAAAAAAAAATAAACAAGAGAGGGAGGAATCCAGTCCGACATAAACACACACTCATGGGTGAATACTGTTATCTTCTGTTACAGAGATTGTAAGATTGTTCCTACTAAACTTTGTTGCATTCTGACGAAGAATTTTTTGGCTTGAAAAAAAAAATATTCTTTGAAATTCCTACGAACACCAGAGCCCATTATGATCCAGCTACATGAAAAAACTGTTTTTCTCTTTATATATATATACAGCTCTGGAAAAAAAATAAGAGACCACTCCAGATGTTCAGTGTCTCTGGTTTGACTATTTATAGGCATATGTTTGAGTAGAATGAACAATTTGGTTTTATAATATAAACTACTGACAACATTTCTACCAAATTCCCCCCAAAAAATATTGTCATTAAAGAGCATTTCCATTAAGTAATGTAGAGATGAAGATTGAAGAAAAATCCAGACTGGTCTCTTAATGTTTTCCAGAGCTGAATATATATATTTTTTTACCAACAGTTTGGGATGGTGAGTGTGCAAAGTTAAAAATACGAAAATAAAATAATAAAATATTTGTCTTAAAGCTACAGTTTGTGTCTGTACAGCTGTATGGATTTGGCAGCGTATTGTTACCTCTGAGTTATGTCTATCCTGCTTCTAGCCAGAGTTCAAAAGAGTAGAAATTATGGGTTAAAAAAATAAATAAATAAAAAAAAAATAAAAATCGCACATGAAAAGTTTTACATTCAAGATTTTTGGAAGGACACAATAGTCCAAACATTTCTCTTTTTTTCTTTCAAATTTAGAGAGACGTTTCGATTTATGTCCAGTAGGGCAGGATCAAATCAGCAAAAATCTGGAATTTTTTGGTCTAAAAGAAACATATATTGTTCCGAAATGTTTTAGAAGCTCATCTTAAAAAAGGTTTGCTGCTTAAAAAAAAAAAACACATTTTGAACCAATATTAAAAAAAAAAAAAAAAAAAAAAAAAATGAACATTCAATTTTATCTAGTCAGAATGATTGTACTCAAATTTAACTTTCTGGAAATTTGAATGAAAATTTGGTTTCGATTTTTTATTTTTCATTGAAATTCACATATCACAGAAATGTTAAAATACTGCCTTTGCAAGACCTTACACCAATAAGGTGAATGTTATCCGGCTAACCCAAAACACAGCGTAATTATTGACTTTTTTTTAGTGTAGCGGCTAAGTGCTTATTTCTTTATTTTCATCAGAATCTTTCAGCTGACGATACAAGCGTGAACATCGGCCTGAGCACGAGTCTCCACGGGTCACTGGACAAGAAAATTGTCTGAGACATTTGACATTGTGAATTTGAAAATGTCTCATAGAAAGGTATCGGTGGGTTTTTTCATTATTATTTATTTTTTTTTCTTATTTTTTCCTCGGACAATTTTCTTGTCAAGTGACCCATGGACTCATGACTCATGCTCAGGCCGATGTTCACGCTTGTATCGTCAACTGAAAGATTCAGAGGAAAATAAACAGTTAAAAAGCTCATTGGGATTAGTCAATAATTACGCTGTGTTTTGGGTTAGCCGGATAACATTCACCGTATTGGTGAAAGGTCTTGTAAAGGCAGTATTTTAACATTTCTGTGATATGTGAATTTAAAAAAAATAAATAAAAATAAAACCAAATTTTCATTCAAATTTTAAAAATCTCAAAAAGTGGAATTTTGGAGTACAATCACTTTGACTAGATAAAATGGTATGTTAACTTTTTTTTTCTTCCCTTATCCCATTTATTTATTTTTGGAGACTATGGAGACTGCTCATGCCAAAATTCACGCTTGTATCACAAATTGAAAGATTGTAGCATTTATCCGCTCCACTTATTGGGTTTACCTTTAAAAACTAGATTTTCAGTCTTTTACAGAACTCGGCATGACTTCGACTCGGCAGGATAGACTCACAGAGACGGCAACAAATCAAGAAATAAAGCAGAAAAAAGCAGCGAAACTTATAAACAGCATTTCTAACATGACGATATGTATCTTAATCATGTAGAAAGAAAAAAACCCCAAAATGGTCTAAACTAGCCCTGTGCAAAGTGGTGACAGCAGCAAAACACACAATCTCATATCTGTCACTTAAACCTGCAGTGTGTAGAATTCTGGGTTTTATTTCCTAGCAGATTTTGTAGAAAGTAATTAAAATATCCATAAGTACGTTTAATTTAGTGCATAATAGCTGAAAAAAATGTTTTGAATTATTATTTTTTCCTTAGAAAGGGTCTCATATATGTCCATATTTCTGCATATTTTGGACCAGGCCTAGTGCCGCTATCTTGAAAGTGTCATAGTTGGAATGTCATCAGGTGCATTGTTTAAAATTTAGAATTGTTCTTGTCCTTGAAGGCCACTGTAGCTTCTGTTATTATTCTAAAGGGGTGGGGCTACCCAGGGAGCGCTGCATTCTAGAACTTTCTAGAACTTTCTTGATGATGTCATATTACACACTGCACCTTTAAAACCTTTTCACGGAAACATTTCGTTAGCGCTGTTGTAGCTAGGCAACAGGCATGGGTTTGATAATGCATGTATGTCTCAATGTACAACGAGATTTGAAAAAAGCCAAGATTTCAAAACAGCTATTATTTTCTGTCATACTGTTTTAAGGATGTTAACATACAAGTTTATTAAAGGAATACTTCACCCAGCGTTCTATCATTATAAAATCACTATCATAATATAATATAATATAATATAATTTTTTCTTCCCTCAGTCTTCCCTTGGCCCAGCTGTCCTGTTAATCCTAACCCTACATTTTCCCATGTGTGATGTCACACATTGGTAAAATGTAGGGTTGCACAGTGATACCATAATACACTCTTTCTGCCTTTTCTCAGGCTAGGATGAACTGATTTCTAAAAATGTTTGTGCATTTATACTACACAGGATCTCAGAGTTCAATACACCTTCATATTTCCACCGGTGAAGTAGGTCTTTATGGTTATTATCATACCTGCCCCATGCCTAGCTACACACACACCAAATACAATAGATTTGTTTGATTTGGGGGGAGAGAGGGTGAAGACACTTATATATACACTTTATGTACAGACATATCTCACAGGTGTCAGGAGGCGATTAAAAAAAAAAAAAAAAACTTCCAATCAACAGTTAGAAGTTAAAATTCTCTCAAATCTGATGTTTGAAAATCGAAACGACGTGAGGAAAATAACTCAACCTGACCTCCCAGAATATGACGACATGTTTTTAGGCACAGTGATGAATGATAATTACAAAACTGTACAAATACTGTGCAAGTGCAAAGAAGTTGGAAGCAAAACTGCAGCTAAAAACCCTTCCCCTCACTCTTAATATCATGACCCTTGCTTGACCCCTATTTTGAGACCTAGGCTGTGTTGTAAAAGCCCTACTAATGTCCTCCCTCCTACATACTCAACATGTATATACTACATACTGTCTACTTAACCATCCATTGTGTATGCGAGGTTCGTCGGACCGTTTACACTGAAGTATACAGAAGCAATAAAGAATTCGAAAAAAATAAAAACTTCCATGTTGTTTGAAAAGACGCAATGCATTGTGGGGCGGTTGAGTAGGAAAACTATCCTATCGATCCATACACAAAATCTTCCCGGAAGTATAAGTACTCATCCGGGCATTTCTCGCCTACACAAACTCGCATACACAACCACAACATACTCAAATTGACGTCAAAATTAGTATGAGTAGGACGTTAGTATGAGTAGGACGTTAGTAGGGCTTTTCCAACACAACCATGAATTCCCCGTTTTGTGCACTCTCTCATATATTCAACCATTACAATTATTTCAGACAAAAACTAAAAAAAAAATTAAGAAAAGTCTTAAAAGAGTTGATTGTTTAAAAGATGAACGATGTCTGTGCAAACCTGGTGATTTGGCTGAGGGGGTTAATTTGATTTGAATGGATGGAGCCTCTAAACAGGGACACAAGCTATTAGATATTCAGTGGTAAGCGGCGGACTGGATACATTCGGGTGAGCAACGTAAACTTTCTCATAAGAGCAGTTCCCGGAGCATTGTTTACTAGTTTTCCGGTAAAAACTGGGTATATTGGCGCTCCGGTGGTGTAGTGGATAGAGCGCGTACCATATCGGCTCCGGCCTTCGTTGCAGTGGTCGCGGGTTCAAATCCGACCCGTGGACCTTTACTGCAGGTCATCCCCCCTCTCTCTCTCTCTCTCTCTCTCTCTCTCTCTCTCCCCATTTCAACTCTGTACTGTCTAATAAAGCTTGAAAATGCCAAAAAAAAAAAATTCAAAAAAACATGATGTTTTCTAGGGAGCAAGAGGATACATTCTGTTAAGTTAAACCAGCAGTGTGTAGAATTTTGGGTTTTATTTCCTAGCAGATTTTGTAGAAAGTAATTATAATATCCATAAGTACATTTAATTTAGTGCATAATAGCTGAAAAAATTTTTTTTTATTATTTTTTTTCCTTTAGAAAGGGTCTCATATATGTCCATATTTCTGCATATTTTGGACCAAGGCCTAGTGCCGCCATATTGAAAGTGTCATAGTTGGAATGTCATCAGGTGCACTGTTTAAAATTTTGAATTGTTCTTGTCCTTGAAGGCCACTGTAGCTTCTGTTATTATTCTAAAGGGTTTGGGTTACCCAGGGAGCGTTGCATTCTAGAACTTTGTAGAACTTTCTTGATGACGTCACATTACACACTGCACCTTTAAGTTACTATTAGTCAATTGCTACATTGAAATTTGTCTTTTCCCATATCGAGACCCAAGGTACCTTCTAATTAGCATTGAATATCTCCTGATGAATGCCATATACTGTCCGGTAAGCGCAAGAAGATAGCTTCTACTAAGAGCTGGATAGTTTAATAAAGCAATAAAGAATTAACTTCTGTGTTGTTTGAAAAGACGCAATGCATTGTGGGGCAGTTGAGTAGGAAAAGTAACCTATCGATCCACACACACAAAATATTCCCGGAAGTAAGTACTCATCGGGGCATTTCTCGCCTTACACAAACTCGCATACACAACCGTCACATACTCAAATTGACGTCAAGATGAGTATGAGTAGGACGTTAGTAGGGCTTTTCCAAGACAGCCGGAAGGTTTCTTGTGAGCACCGGATACATTTTGGTAAGTGCAAGATAATTTTTGGTAAGCTCTGAATACTTGATCTTGTCCTTTTTAGAGGCTCCATAGAGATTTGGGAACGCGACCTTTAACATGCTAACAGTTACTCCAAGGGCTTGGGCAATAGGGTTGATATTATCCTCGTGATATTCATTTTAGGCCTTAACCAAGTTCCCATCACCACAATATGATGAAATATGATGTATTATCCTATTGAAGTATTGCCCAGCCCAAAGGTTACCATTGTTTGTTGATTAACGATTCCTAAATTAAGAGGATTTCTTTGAATGGCATTAAAGATATAATCTAGAGGTCGTGGTCTTAAAAATAGACAAAACAAATGTGAAGGTTGACATTAGTCCATCTCAAAAACCAGTAGACAAGTAAAAATAAACTTATTCTATGAGACAGCCAGACTTAAAGCAAGAGTAGTCACGTTGTCTGGGGGATTACTACCATAATCAAACAATCTTTGAAAAGGTGCTCCGAGGAACTTTCAATTTTTGTTAATTCTAGCGCCCCCTTTAGACAAAAGCGGTAGTGTTTTTACCACGCCAGCTGTTGTTCCTGGGTGAGCGTATACCCATGACAAAGGCATTAAGAAAAACTATATAAAAAAAAGTATTCTTTGCACTGATGGTCTCGTTTGCTGTTACATGTCATTTATGATCATCAGAGGAGAAATGAGACTGTTTCAGAAGTATTTAAAAAGTTCCTCGTAGCGACTTTAACCAAGTAAAAAATAAACTCATCAGAAAGGAGTGAAATTATTTTGAAGGACAATGTGGCTGATTTGAAGTAGAAAAAAAAAGACTGAAGACATCCAGAGAGAAAAACTAACTGTGCGAGTGTGTGTGTGTGTGTGTGCGTGTGTGTCTGTCTGTCTGTGTGTCTGTGTGTCTGTGTGTTTGTGTCTGTCTGTGTGTGTGTGTGTGTGTCTGTCTGTCTGTCTGTCTGTCTGTGTGTGTGTGTCAGTGTGTGTGTGTGTGTCTGTCTGTCTGTCTGTCTGTCTGTCTGTGTGTGTGTGTGTGTGTGTGTGTGTGTGTGCGTGTGTGTGTCAGTGTGAGTACAGGGTCACCTTAAATGCACCATTTAGGAGGGAAGAGAGTGCGGCGGCTTCCTGCAGATTCAATATGTACAATCAAACCTCGCAGGCTGAAAAAAAATAAAATAAAAAATGAGCAAAAAAACATGTCAGCTGCTCCGACTGTCACATATTCACATATAGATACACCATTAACAGACACACACATGTGCTTTTACTGCTGACCCGGAGCCAGAATTGTAAAACCAGCGTCTCGCCCCGGAAGGGAAGAAAATGTGGTCAATCGGTCTAAAAGTTCAACAAACCGTTTGACTAATAATTCTTAAATCTGTTGAGTTTTCTTCTAGTAACACCAGAGGAGTTCAGTCAATGGCTGTGTTCGGAAAAACCCTACTAACGTCCTACTCATACTAAAGGCCTACTAACGTCCTACTCATACTAAAAGCCCTACTAACGTCCTACTCATACTAAAGCCCTACAAACGTCCTACTCATACTAAAAGCCCTACTAACGTCCTACTCATACTAATGTCCTACTCATACTAAAAGCCCTACTAACGTCCTACTCATACTAATGTCCTGTTCATACTAAAAGCCCTACTAACGTCCTCCCTCCTACATACTCAACATGTATATACTACATACTGTTTACTTAACCATCCATTGTGTATGTGAGGTTCTTTGGACCGTTTACACTGATGTATACGGAAGCAATAAAGAATTAGAAAAAAAAAAAATTCTGTGTCGTTTGAAAAGACGCAATGCATTGTGGGGCGGTTGAGTATAGGAAAAGTAACCTGTTGATCCATACACAAAATCTTTTCCGCGAGTAAGTACTCATCCGGGCATTTCTCGACGACACAAACTCGCATACACAACCACAACATACTCAAATTGACGTCAAAATTAGTATGAGTAGGACGTTAGTTGGGCTTTTAGTATGAGTAGGACGTTAGTATAGTATGAGTAGGACGTTAGTAGGGATTTTAGAATGAGTAGGACGTTAGTTGGGCTTTTAGTATGAGTAAGACGTTAGTAGGGCTTTTAGTATGAGTAGGACGTTAGTAGGGCTTTTAGTATGAGTAGGACGTTAGTAGGGCTTTTAGTATGAGAAGGACGTTAGTAGGGCTTTTTCGGACACAGCCATTGTAACTCAACTTTGACAGAGGACTAAAAAACCTTTCGTTAAAACACAAAAATCTTCAATGACTCTTTCGTTCGTCAGGTTGTAGCCGGTTTGGGCTCGAAGAATACCTGACAACAACAACAATTAATCTCAACAACTACTAGACGTTTTGGCCTTAAAATAAAAAGCTATTCACCCTTCATATTGGTTTTTTTGGGGTTCAGACAAAGATTCGTTCATTGGATATTAATTTTTTTTTAAATTATAATTTTATAATTTCCTTTGTTCCCTAAAAGATGTCAAAATGTCTCATCTTCCAACGACGTTCTTCACATATATTCTATGAAATTCGATTGTAGGGAATCCGTTGCACGATAAGTTGGTTGACTTGATTTGAGGAGTTAAGCGCTGGTGTGTTCCAGAAAATCCTCTACAGCTCCATCGGAAAACATTCTTGACTGTGTGAGTAACTCCGATGATTTCCGAGTCTTCTTATGGATAGAAAGATCCATAATTGATTTCCAACAAACTCCAGGACAAGTTTCTGTGTTTGGTTAGCTGAATGTAGATCCCGGATGTTTGAGTAGTGCCTTGATATCCACATTTAAGCAAAACGATTCGGCCCAAAAATCTTAAAAATATTTTGTCGATTAATCCTCCTCCTGTGAGTGTCTTGAATACAACTCAAGATCTTTTTGTTTAAACTTCTGCAGGACCTCAGAAAAATCCATCAGAAAGGAGAAAAAAAAATCTAGAACTTCACAAAAACAGCGTCAACTTACTATTGGTTAGATTTTGGACCAGAGCAGCAATGTTTGATTGTGTGTAAAAATGGGTGAATGTGGTAAGAAATGTAAAGCGCTTTGGGGCTGAGAAAATCGGCTAAAAAAAAAAGCGCTCTACAAGTCAAGTCCATTTACCATTTCCTTACGATTTGGTCGCCGCGAGATTTTAAAATCCATTCCAAGAAAGCAGCAGAAGTTAGCTGTGTGACCCATTGTTAGGCTGAGACTTGAGACTCCTTGACGATTTTTGACAAGAGCCGTTCGAGATGTTCTAAATGTTCGAGATGTTCTAAGTTTTCAGAGAACGTTAGCCAAGGAACTAGACAGTCTTCGGGCTTGAAAATATGTCTCCGAGTTCGCCTCCATTCAAGAGAGTAACTTCTGGGTTCGACATTAGGGTGGTTGAGAATTGGGGACTTTGCATTGGCCAGTTTTGTTATTGATTGATAATTTTTTTCACCCCATCCCCCACGGAAATTACGCCCCCTTGGATCCATTAATAGTGAATGTTTATACCACAGTCTGTGTGAATACTCTATTCTGATTGGCTGGAGAACATTCCATAGGTGTGGATTAACCCCTGATGTATGGACACCTAGATGGAACTGTTTACATTCTGTCCACTTTATGTGTTTTATGTACTCTAATCTTGCCCCTGTAAAGCACTTTGAATGGCCCTTTGAGTGGCTTTGTGTCTGAATTGTGCTATATAAATAAACTTGCCTTGCCTTTAGTGCGTCGCCGCTGATTAAACAGTGTTGATAAGGGACACAACTTGAATGTTCCTATGAATCGGCCACTCAGCTTGTTGCTTGATACTCCGGTCACAGTGAGATGACCCACAGCACCTTTTCTTAAGGTGTTTTGAATTCAAGCCTCAACACAACCAGTGTGTTTCTGACTCCCCAGGTGTGTGTACATACTGTTGTGTTCAGTGTCCAGTGTTGTCTTGTATTGTCATGTGTTTGTAGCCTCTACCTCCTTCGCTGTGAACTAATTTGCCCTCTTGGGACACTAATAAAAAACCTTGAACCTTGAACTATGTCCTCGACTTCCTTTCCTAAAAGTTAAAAGTTTTTTTTTCCTCGATGATTTTGCAACGATGCTGATGATGGTGAATCCTTTTGTAAACCATTTAATTGATTTTTTCAGTGGGATGTTCATTTAAAATCCCACGAGCGTGCGGTCACAAAATGCACCCCAGAGTAGGCCTAAATATGCCAGTCTTTTAGCCCAAAACACAGCCCCAACATTGGCTGTAAGGGGTTAATTGAAGAGGGATCGAGAGGGTTAAAATGCCTTGGGTTATAAATCAACCAACCAACACAAACGAGTTGACGAGGAGATCGGGACTGAATTTCCGTTTGAAAATATTTTCCATGGATTCCAAATATATGAAAAAATATGAAACTTTCCAGGCTCCTGTGGTGTAATGGTGTAGAGCGTGTACCATTCAAACTCAGTCCTTGTTGCAAACGGATTCCCGGGTTTGATTTCAGGCCAGGGGTTGTTCACTGCATTTCCTCCCCCCCCCCCTCTCTCTCTCTCCCCCCATTTCCACTCTGTATATCTTAAATTGTCCAATAATGGAGAGAACGCCTTAAAAAAAAATAAAAAATTCCACTCAGAAGGTAGAGAATCCAGGCTGAATTGGATGGTGGAAGGATGCGTCTTCATATCTTAAATTTCCTGTGATTCTTGGGTCCAAATATGGTCGCGGGAAGAGGCGGGATTTAGGCTGATGCTGGCAAATGATTGGACCAGAGAAAACGGTGTCATAGAAGTCAATGTCGGTCCAGGTATTTATTTTGCTGGTGGTCTTTCTGAACCCCAATGGCCTTCGAAGGGTCATGATTTTAGGGTAGGAGAAGGGGTAGAGTGGGTGTTTTAGTGTCCAGGGTGTTGGTGGGAGGTGAAGGGCGTGAAGGAGGGAGGAGGGGAGAGAGACAGAGACCTCGACCCAGGACTGATGCCTCCAGCTGGGGGAGAATCCACCGAAGACTGGGAGACACTGAGGGGGAGAAAAGATAGTAATTTTTTTTTGATTCTATGATTCATAGTTTGACAGTAATACGACTGATTGTTTATGCATCATTTAATAGCTAGGGAGAGAGAGGGAGGGAGAGATGGAGAGAGAGAGAGAGAGACAGGGAGGGAGAGAGAGAGAAAGAGAGACAGATACAGAGACAGAGAGGGAGGGAGGAAGGGAGGGAGGGAGAGAGAAACAGAGAGACAGACCGAGAGAGAGAGAGAGAGAGAAGGAGACGGAGATAGAGTGGGAGAGAGAGAGACACACAGACAGACAGACAGGGAGAGAGAGATAGAGTGGGAGAGAGAGAGACACACAGACAGACAGACAGGGAGAGAGAGAGAGAGAGAGAGAGAGAGAGAGAGAGAGAGAGAGAGAGAAATATTTAAGACACACACACACACTCACCTGACTGTGTAGCTGCTGCTGTGGTTGGCTGGATCCGTTACCCCGGCAACAAAGAGCTTCTTTGGGGGGCCGTCAGACTCCACCCCTCCTATAAAGATAAAATTCATTAAAAACCTGCAGAGTGTAGAATTTTGGGTTTTATTTCCTAGCAGATTTTGTAGAAAGTAATTATAATATCCATAAGTACATTTAATTTAGTGCATAATAGCTGAAAACATTTTTTGGATTATTTATTTTTCCCTTAGAAAGGGTCTCATATATGTCCATATTTCTGCATATTTTGGACCAAGGCCTAGTGCCGCCATCTTGAAAGTGTCATAGTTGGAATGTCATCAGGTGCATTGTTTAAAATGTAGAATTGTTCTTGTCCTTGAAGGCCACTGTAGCTTCTGCTATTATTCTAAAGGGGTGGGGTTACCCAGGGAGCGTTGCATTCTAGAACTTTGTAGAACTTTCTTGATGATGTCATATTACACACTGCACCTTTAAAACAAAAAGTAAGAACAATAACGAAAAAGATAATTTTCCTAAATGTTTGTTGATTGCATAAATACGCAACAGTTTGCCATCAGGAACAATAATGTTCTTTTATCCAATGTAGTCTAATGTTTGTCTTCAATTTAGGAATGCCTATTAACAACAGGCGAAGGTACTGCCGATCAAAAACTAGCATTTAAAGGTGCAGCGTGTAATATGACATCATCAAGAAAGTTCAACAAAGTTCTAGAATGCAACGCTCCCTGGGTAACCCCAACCCTTTAGAATAATAACAGAAGCTACAGTGGCCTTCAAGGACAAGAATAATTCTAAATTTTAAACAATGCACATGATGACATTCCAACTATGACACTTTCAAGATGGCGGCACTAGGCCTTGGTCCAAGATATGCAGAAATATGGACATATATGAGACCCTTTCTAAGGGGAAAAAAAAATCAAAAAAAAAATTTTAAGCTATTATGCACTAAATTAAATGTACTTATGGATATTATAATTACTTTCTACACAATCTGCTAGGAAATAAAACCCCAAAATTCTACACACTGCAGCTTTAAGTTAACTTCAGTGCATTGACATATTTTTTTCTCTAAAGAATGTTAATTGACATACACTGTCTCCTTTTAAAATAAAGAATTTGAAATCTGAAATCAGGTGATGTCTGTGTTTTGTGTGAACAGCTTTGAGTTCTGGACCAAACAAACATTCTTTACCTTTCCTCTTGAGTGGAGTCAGTGCCGGCCACCTCACCGTGGCACTGAATGCAGGTCTGTGGGACGATAAGCAGATAATTAGGCAAGGCAAGGCAAGTTTATTCCTATAGCACAATTCAGTCACATGGTCATTCAAAGTGCTTTACAGGGGCATGGAATACATCAAGATTAAAATACATCAAGTATAGAATAGACATTAGCAAAGTGAATACAAAAATGTTAATAGAAATAAAGCATTTGAATAAAATAGAAATAATAATAATGGATTGGATTTATCTAGCTCTTTTCTAGTCACTCAAAGCTCTTTACAGGGTTCCAGGTTCCATTCATTCACACACAGTCATACTGGTGGTGGTAAACTACCATAGTAGCCACAGCTGCCCTGGGGCAGACTGACGGAAGCGTGGCTGCCATTCAGTGCCTACGGCCCCTCAGACCACCACCTCAAACATACAGCAGTCATACACATTCACACGAGGCAAGGTGGGTGAAGTGTCTTGCCCAAGGACACAACAACCATGACACAGGTGGCCGGGCGGGGATCGAACCGCCAACCCTTGGATCATTGGGCAACCCGCTTAACCACCTGAGCCACAGTCACCCCCATAATGACAGGTTAAAAGGGATCAGCAGATCAGAAATGTATTTTGGCCCTAAACCATTTAGTGCTTTATAAAGTAGACTGATTCAGACAGAAGCTTTGACTGTAATCCAGAATAAATCCATAAGAAAATGTGTTTGTTAGTTTTTTGCACCTGAACCTCCTGGTGGGACTGGGGGAGGAGTTAGGTGTGACTCCGCTGTCTGATGACTGGAACCACTGAGGGAGGAAAGAATAAAACAGTCTGAAGTCTCTGATATAGATTCATCTTAAAATCTCTCTTCAAAATCTGGGTCTAATTGAATAGTTTGATCGACTGTCAGTTTTTAACCGTTTTATTTTAACTGTTTTAAAAGTGTAATCATATCAACATTCTGATCTGAATTCAGTACAAATGTTGACGGAATAGTTTTTATCTCGGTCCAAATTAATAACTCGGTCTAGAGTTGGACAGATTTTAGTTAATAAAATCATTAAAATCACTATAAAAATTGTATTTGGAGCTCTGTGGGTCGTCCCCGCGGATCAATTGTGTGTTTGTGTTCTTTAAAAAAAAATATTCAAAAAATAAAATATTAAAAAAAAAATTAGGATTGAGTTTTAAGAATCTAGACCATTTTTAACAATCTCATTTGGATTAAGGTCTTGTCCACACGTACGCAGATACCAACAACAGAGCTTTAGAATATCTCTCTGAACACACAACAATGGAAAAGAAACGATTGAACACACTATGAAACAGTGTGAGCTCGGTGGGTCCTCACCTGCCTCTTGTGATCCAGTCTGTCTCCGGTCAGAGAGAACGGAGAGAGAGGGACGAGCTGGAGGAAGAGGAGGAGAGAGAGGAACGAGGGATGAAAGTTATTATTTAAGTCTCAGATTTCCTACTTGTGTTTCTCTTTTACGTTTATTCATATTGCACCAAGACTAGAGAATGTCACTGCCAGCGACTGCTCTGTAATTGTTAATGTGCATATGACAATAAATAATAATAATTATTATTATTTTTTTTTAACCTTTATTTATACAGGTAAATCCCATTGAGTCCAAAGACTCTTTTGCAAGGGAGACCTGTTCCCATTTACACGTTACCATTCACACACACATTCATACACCGATAGCAGGCTAACTATCGCATTCACACGAGGCAAGGTGGGTGAAGTGTCTTGCCCAAGGACACAACAACTATGACACATGTGGCAGGGCGGGGATCGAACCTCCAACCCTTTGATCATCGGCCGACCCACTCTACCAATTGAGCCACAGTCGCAGCCACATAATCTTGAATCCTGAAAGTTAGCGGGAGTCGGATGAGAGCCTGGAGACTCAATTATAAACATGGGCCAGTATCCAGTTTCAAGGTAGACCATGGTATGAAAAAGTCAAGGTTTGAAAATCTCTATTATTTTCTGTCATAAACCACATACAACATTTAACTCAATTTTACGTTTAATAACAAAAACCCTGAACCGATATGAACACAAAGAACAATAAAAGCAACGTGAATAAATCAATGACCAAAGATACAACATTTCTCTCTGCAACAAAATAATACTGATGAAAAATGAAAAATATTGGACTGTGCTGTAAACCAAAAATCAAGTTAGAAAACAAATAAACGCTTAAGAGCTACAGCTTCCTTCACCAAACCTTTTATCCAAAACTTAATACTAAAAAAATAAAAAATAAAAATAAATTAAAAATATGCGGGATGGTGGCTCTGTGTATCCAATTCTCGGATTGATACACATATCGTTACAGCCCTATAGGCAAGGCAAGGCAAGGCAAGGCAAGGCAATTTTATTTATAAAGCACATTTCAGGCACAGGGCCTCAAGGTGCTTCACAGGGTTAAAATCAAATAAAGAATACAAATACAAAAAAAGGAGCACATTTGAAACATGGATAAAAATACAACATTTAAATAAAAGAATTAAAACATCTTACAAAAAAAATAAATAAAAAATAAATAAATTACAGGTTAAAAGGGAAACAAGAACGTTTTGAGACCCGATTTAAAAGCTCAGACTCTCTGGCAGTCCGTTCCAGACATTGGGCGCATAAACGCTGACTGCCGCCTCTCCCTGTCTAGTCCTAGCTCTCTATAGCATACTATATCAACTGTCACTGACCTGTGATGGACAGCTGGGGTTGATTGACACACTGCTGCGTCTGTACCGAGCTGAAGACACCGGACTGAACACCGTCATCCCGTCACTGAGACGATGAAAGATGAAAACAAACCAACAGAAATAACGTGAGAGAGAAAGAAATAAGTTAAATGTGGTTAATGGTGCTCCGAAGAACTGTCAGTGTGTGTTAATTCTCGCGCCCCCTTTGGACAAAAGCAGTAGTGTTTTTACTACGCAAGCTGTGGTGAGTGTATACCCATGACAAAGGCATTAAGAAAAACTATATAAAAATAGCATTCTTTGCACTGATGGTCTCATTTGCTGTTACATGTAATTTATGATCATCAGAGGAAAACTTAGACTGTTTCAGAAATATAAAAAAGTTCCTCTTAGCACCTTTAAATAGTAGAGCCCCCTATGCATGACATGGTTGATAGAATGTCTACATACAAATAAATAAATATACATGTTATTGTATTGGGATTATACATGCGGGTGCAGTACCACTGACCTGACACTGGTGATCATGGGGGCGCTGTTTGACCTACGCAGTGCCCCGCCTCCTGCTCCGCCAGCTGCGCCTGCGCACTGGTCCACTTCCATCCGCTCCATACCTCGGTCCGCAGGCCCGGCGGTGGCGGCGCCAACAGCCGGCCTACGAGCCTCCGAAGGCGGCGTCGGGCTCTACGCAAGCCCGCTGGAAGCCTGACCCCGCAGGCCTCTGGAGCAACAAACCCAGACCCGCCAAGTCAACGGTCTAAACACCGAATCTGTGGCCCTTTTTTACCGCATGTCCTTCTGACTAAACCCCGTTATGAGCGTGTGGTTGTGGGGTATAGCGTCATTTATAATACAGCTACGCTTCACTTCTCTGTAACCCGTATTAAATGGCTGCCCAAGTACAAGAAAAATACCCTAAAACAGTGGCGATAAAGTTTTCTGAAAGCTTGTTGTCAAAACTCACCCGGTGGTTCAGACTATGCGGAAAAACTTTTCATTCGAGTCCGCGCAGGTGACGTGACTTTTGGGATTAGCTGCTGAGCTAAATTGGTAAAAAAACCTCCACAAGAAGATCGGGGAAACCGCTAAGCAGCTGTCCGAAACAAACGCTCCTTTTCCGGCCACAGAGGCTCCAGGAAGGGTCGGTCACATGAGGCCAACGGGTTTGGGTTATAGATCCGAAAAATAGTCAGAAAATCACAGCGAAAATAACAGTTTGAAAGATTTTTTACAACATAGTCCTTGACCAAATAGAAGCAGTTCGCATACTGTGAAAACAGCGCCCCCGTCTGGTGAGAGGCGGGACCGCAGGCTCAGGACAGAGCGACATGAGGAGGGAGAGAGGCACTGGGCAAAATATTAAAAATATTAATTAAATAAAAAATGTGTATTTAGAGTAAGCTGCAGTTTATTAAGGGTTTAAAAATAAAAAAATATTCAAATTAATTTTAAGTATTTATTTGAAGTTGGCTCCAGTTATAGAGTTTCAATATATTGGAATCTAAATACAATTTATTTATTTTTATATTAAGCTTGAGAGAACATGGGATGAATGAGTACCATTATTATTATTATTATTATTATTATTATTATTATTATTATTATTATTATTATTATTATTATTATTATTATTATTATTATTATTGTTGTTGTTGTTGTTGTTGTTGTTGTTGTTATTAGGCTGGGTTTGTCTCCTTGTTGTGGTGCAGATGTTTGTTTGTGTGTTTTATGAAAAAACGATAAAACAAACATATTGTGAAAAATAAATATTAAGCTTCAGTGTATAGCCGATGCTGTTCAAAGTATATACAGCTCTGGGGAAAAAAAAATTAAGATTCCACTCCAAATGTTCAGATGTTCAAATGTTCAAATGTTCGTTTGAGTAGAATGAACATTTTGGTTTTATTCTATAAACTACTGACAACATTTCTACCAAATTCCCATCACAAAAAATATTGTCATTAAAGAGCATTTCCATTAAGTAATGTAGAGATGAAGATTGAAGAACAATCCAGACTGGTTTCTTCATTTTCCAGAGCTCAAGTATTTATGTGGGTGTACACAGCAAATTCATTTTAACTTACCAGTGCAAATATATATAAAGAAAAATTATTATGTTATTGTACTGTATTGTATTATATTTATTTCAATAGGGGCTTGTTGATCTTTTGCTCTACTTCAACTGGCT
>CASHTC010000832.1:25000-27500 GCA_949357725.1 Hyperoplus immaculatus | reverse complement strand
CTGGCTTAAAGCTGCAGTGTGTAGAATTTTGGGTTTTATTTCCTAGCAGATTTTGTAGAAAGTAATTATAATATCCATAAGTACATTTAATTTAGTGCATAATAGCTGAATTTTTTAATTTTTATTTATTTTTTCCCTTAGAAAGGGTCTCATATATGTCCATATTTCTGCATAATTTGGACCAAGGCCTAGTGCCGCCATCTTGAAAGTGTCATAGTTGGAATGTCATCAGGTGCATTGTTTAAAATGTAGAATTGTTCTTGTCCTTGAAGGCCACTGTAGCTTCTGTTATTATTCTAAAGGGGTGGGGTTACCCAGGGAGTGTTGCATTCTAGAACTTTGTAGAACTTTCTTGACGATTTCATATTACACACTGCACCTTTAATCCAACATCTAGATATTCTTTTGTTTTTAAAGAGATTCAAATTTACACATAATAAAATAATAGCTTTAAAGCTGGGGTATGTGATTTCTGATTGGTCAAAATTAACATGAGCGGTACACTTTGACCAATCAGAGCGAGGCTCCGATTCTCTGTCCTTATTGGCTGTTGGGACTGTCCATTCAATTTGGCACGACTTTGTTGGTGTAGAGCGTGTCAGGGAGGGACCATAGGGGAGGGACCAAAGAGAACAAGTGGAGCGGTTGAGGTATTTGGATTCAAATCTCTATCCCAACTGCTATTTTCTCCCCAAATCATATACCCCAGCATTAAAGTCAGTAATCAACTGGTTAAGTTTCATGATGATACAGTGACGTATGGCATGCGCCGGCTTCTGACTATAACTGAAACTGGCGCACAACCTCAACGTCATTATTCTCAGCCACTCCCTCTATTCGCTGATTGGACCGGCAGAAATCTATCCTGAGAAAACCCGCGAATATACAACAGACCCAGACTGACTACTGAAGGGAAATGACAATTGAGCGGAAGTAGGTAGGAGGGCGGTGTGAGAGTGAGTGAGTGAGTGAGTGAGTGAGTGAGTGAGTGAGTGAGTGAGTGAGTGAGTGAGTGAGTGAGTGAGTGAGTGAGTGAGTGAGTGAGTGAGTGAGTGAGTGAGTGAGTGAGTGAGTGAGTGAGTGAGTGTGTGTGCCAGGCTACTGCCTTATGAAAAAACACCAGTGTCTCCAAGGCAACAGTGTCAGCGATGGTGTTCACCTGTAAATTAGGTTTCAGACTGTCAGACTATAAAAGGTCAAACCAGACTACACACACACACACATACAGTGAGTCCAATATGTATTTGATCCCTTGCTGATTTTGCCGGTTTGCCCACTAATAAAGACATGATCAGTCTATAAATTTATGATATTATGTATTCAAACATGGAGAGACAGAATATCAAAAAAAAAATCCAGAAAATGAACCTAAGGAATATATATTAATTGATTTGTATTTCATTGAGGGAAATAAGTATTTGATCCCTTAGTATTCATTAGGAGTTCTGGCTTTTACAGACCAGGTAGACACTCCCAATCGACTTGTTACCTGAACTGAAGCCACCTGTTCTCACTAATCACTCGTGTGAAAAACACCTGTTCACAGAATCAGACAATCAGACAGATTCCAAACTGTTCACCATGGGGAAGACCAAAGAGCTGTCTCAGGACCTCAGAGTCAGGATTGTTGATCTCCACAAAGCTGGAATGGGGTACAAAAAGATTAGCAAGGTGTTGGATTTGAAGGTAACAACCATTGGTGCAATTGTAAGAAAATTTAAAAAGCATAACATGATCATCAACAGACCTCGGTCCGGTGCTCCTAAGAAGATTCCACCTCGTGGGGTAGCAATGATTCTGAGAACGGTCAAAAATCATCCTGCAACCACTCGGCAGGAGTTGGCAAATGACCTGAAGGCAGCTGGGACCACAGTTTGCAAGGAAACAATAGGCAACACTTTGCGCAGCAATGGGTTAACATCCCGCAGTGCCCGAAAGGTACCCCTTCTCAAGAAGGCACATGTGGACGCGCGCCTTAAGTACGCCAATGATCACCTGAAAGATGAACCAAGTTATTGGGAGAAAGTTATGTGGTCGGACGAGACCAAAATTGAGCTTTTTGGCCTCAATTCTACCCGTCATGTGTGGAGGAAAAAAAATGCTGCTTATGACCCCAAGAACACTGTGCCCACCGTCAAGCATGGAGGTGGAAGCATAATGTTTTGGGGGTGTTTCTCCGCCAAGGGTACAGGGCCACTTCACCGCATCACTGGGAAGATGGATGGAGCCATGTACCGTACAATCCTGAAGGACAACCTCCTCCCCTCTGCCAGGAAGCTGAAAATTGGCCGTGGTTGGGTCTTCCAACATGATAATGACCCGAAGCACACAGCAAAGGCAACAAAGGATTGGCTCAAGAAACATCACATCAAGGTCATGGAATGGCCCAGCCAGTCACCGGACCTCAATCCGATCGAAAATCTATGGAGGGAGCTGAAGGTCAGAGTGGCCAGGCGACAGCCCACCAACCTTCATGATTTAGAGAGGATCTGCAAAGAAG
>CASHTC010000832.1:17500-20000 GCA_949357725.1 Hyperoplus immaculatus | reverse complement strand
CCTCCCTCCTACATACTCAACATGTATATACTACATACTAAAAGCCCTACTAACGTCCTCCCTCCTACATACTCAACATGTATATACTACATACTAAAAGCCCTACTAACACCCTCCCTCCTACATCCTCAACATGTATATACTACATACTAAAAGCCCTACTAACGTCCTCCCTCCTACATACTCAACATGTATATACTACATACTAAAAGCCCTACTAACGTCCTCCCTCCTACATACTCAACACGTATAGTTAGTACTCATCCGGGCATTTCTCGCCTAAACAAACTCGCCTACACAACCACAACATACTCAAACTGACGTCGAAATGAGTATGAGTAGGACGTTAGTAGGGCTTTTAGTATGAGTAGGACGTGAGTAGGGCATTTAGTATGAGTGGGACGTGAGTAGGCCTTTTAGTATGAGTAGGACGTTAGTAGAGCTTTTAGCATGAGTGGAATGTTAGTATGAGTAGGACGTTAGTAGGGCTTTAGTATGAGTAGGACGTGAGTAGAGCTTTTAGTATGAGTAGGACGTTAGTAGGGCGTTTAGTATGAGTAGGATGTTAGTATGAATAGGACGTGAGTAGGGCTCTTAGTATGAGTAGGATGTTAGTATGAGTAGGACGTTAGTAGGGCTTTTAGTATGAGTAGGACTTTAGTAGGGCTCTTAGTATGAGTAGGACGTGAGTAGGGCTGTTAGTATGAGTATGACGTTAGTAGGGCTTTTAGTATGAGTAGGACGTGAGTAGGGCGTTTAGTATGAGTAGGACGTGAGTAGGGCTTTAGTATGAGTAGGACGTGAGTAGGGCTTTTAGTATGAGTAGGACGTCGGTAGGGCTTTAGTATGAGTAGGACGTTAGTAGGGCTCTTAGTATGAGTAGGACGTCGGTAGGGCTTTAGTATGAGTAGGACGTGAGTAGGGCTCTTAGTATGAGTAGGACGTTAGTAGGGCGTTTAATATGAGTAGGAGGTGAGTAGGGCTTTTAGTATGAGTAGGAGGTTAGTAGGGCTTTTAGTATGAATAGGACGTCGGTAGGGCTTTAGTATGAGTAGGACGTGAGTAGGGCTTTTAGTATGAGTAGGACGTTAGTAGGGCGTTTAATATGAGTAGGACGTGAGTAGGGCTTTTAGTATGAGTAGGACGTTCGTATGGCGTTTAGAACACAGTGAATAGCCACTTCACGTCAGTGCTAAACTGTGTTGTAGTTTATTAATATCACTGTGACGTATGGAGTGTTTGGTCTATAGATACAGTCTGCCACTTTCTTTCATGTCTGCTGTGGTGACGGGATGGTAAATGTCAGCACACACACACACACACACACACACACACACACACATCAAGACAAACACACACACACACACATCAAGACAAACACACACACACACACACACATCAAGACAAAAACACACACACACACACACACACACACCCACACACATCAAGACACAAACACACACAAACAGACACAGACACACACACACACACACACACAAACACACACACATAGACACAGAGACGCACACACACATACACACACACACACACACACACACACACAGTATGAGCCGTCACATGTGATGAATCTCAGCGACCAAATGTTTCACAGGGCAGCAGGCTGGATGTGGCGATAGCAGCACAAGTGGAGCTATGAGTGTGTGTGTGAGTGTGTGTGTGTGTGTGTGTCTGTGACTGTGTGTGTGTGTGTGTGTCTGTGACTGTGTGTGTGTGTGTGTGTGTGTGACTGTGTGTGTGTGTGTGTCTGTGTGTCTGTGACTGGGTGTGTGTGTGTGTGTGTATGTCTGTGACTGTGTGTGTGTGTGTGTGTGTCTGTGACTGTGTGTGTGTGTGTGTGTATGTCTGTGACTGTGTGTGTGTGTGACTGTGACTGTGTGTGTGTGTGCGTGTGTGTCTCTGTGTGTGTGTCTGTGACTGTGTGTGTGTGTGTGTGTGTATGTCTGTGACTGTGTGTGTGTGTGTGTGTGTGTGTGTGTGTGTGTGTGTGTGTGTGTGTGTGTGTGTGTGTGTGTGTGTGACGGTGAGAGATTTCCCAAAGGCTTCTCAACAAGATCTTCCATCAGTGTCCGAGTGTTCTCCAACAGACTCAATGATATTTTACTTTATAAAAAGAAGCACGTAAAGGCGTGTGTGTGTGTGTGTGTGTGTGTGTGTGTGTGTGCGTGCGTGTGTGTGTGTGTGTGTGTGTGTGTGTGAGGGATCCCTCTCCCAGGACGGACATACTGCAATAGATGTCATAAGTAGAGACTGTAAAGCCCTACTTCACCGGTGGGAATATGAAGGTGTATTGAACTCTGAGATCCTATGTAGTATTAATGTGCAAAACATTTTATAAATCGGTTCATCCTAGCCTGAGAAAAGGCAGAAAGAGTGTTTTATGGTCTCACTGTCTAACTAACCCTGCATTTTCCTACGTGTGACATCACAGTAAGGGTCAGGATTAACAGGACAGCTGGGCCAAGGGAAGACTGAGGGAAGA
>CASHTC010000832.1:5000-7500 GCA_949357725.1 Hyperoplus immaculatus | reverse complement strand
TAAACAGGTCATAATTCCATCTTTACTATCTATTTTATATTGCTGGGAAAACAAGTTTCGCCAAAATCTCAAAAAAAAAAAAATGTTGTGTTGCATTTGAACACATCACTCATATTACTGAGCCGGCCTGAACACATCACAGTTGACATGCTTGCTACTTTTGTTAAGCTAACTAGCTCTATATCTTTCCGATTTTAACATGGATTTAAAAACTGGATTACTATTTTTAACTGAAGGGACTTTCTACACCGTTCGGTTGTGTGATTACTGCCGCTGCTTTGAATGTCTGTTGATGCGCCAATGCCGACTCTCCGAGCCCGTCTGCACACCGTCTGCAGCAGCAGCAGCTGACAGAGTGTTTTTGGACAAGACGGATACTGAGTTGAAGGAGTTTTTTTTTAACCCAAATACAGCAAAGGTACAACACTTTTATATAGGCCTGCAGTCCAGTGTTAGATAAGACCAAAACACAAGCTGTGGCCGCTCACACTATAGCTTTCCCGCACCGCTTCACGTGCGGAAGGCTCGCTGTGGGCGTGCATGAACCTGTCGGCTGCTGGATGTAAACAGTGCCGCGCCTACAAGTGACTTATTAATCGCGCGACTCAACGAATCGATGACCAAATTCGTTGCCAACGCTTTTAGTAATCGATTTGAAACGATTTTATCGAATCGTTGTTGCAGCCCTATAAAGATCCAGACTGGTCTCTGAATGTGTTCCAGAGGTGGGTATACACTGCAGCAAGACGAAACCTCATAATCTCACCACATGTCTTTAGCAAGGTATAATGTGCCCGCGGGATGCTTCCCCCCACCCCCCCCCCCCCCACACACACACACACACACACACACACACACACACACACACACACACACACTTGGACTAGTAACCAATTTTTCCCTCTGCTGTTATTTTCAAGCCGCTCACTGTAGCTTTTCTTTGATTCTGAAAACACACACACACACACACACACACACACACACACACACACACACACACACACACACACACACACACACAACACACACACACACACACACACACACACACACACACACACACACACACACACGCCTCCATAATACCCTTAGAACAAAAAAACCCACAGCTGTGTTTCTAAGGTGAAGAAAACGATCGGAGACAGCAAGAAGAATATGTTCACAAAGTTCTAGCACCTTTCTCCAAAAATCCAACATGCGTGTGTGTGTGTGTGTGTGTGTGGTGTGTGTGTGTGTGTGTGTGTGTGTGTGTGTGTGTATGTTTTGACGGAACACACACACACACACACACACACACACACACACACACACACACACACACACACACCGCTAACTGCAGCAACACGGTGGAATTCAACATTTCATAACGGCAACTGACATCTTCTGCAAAATTAAATTAAATGCGTTCTCAATTTTCCCCAAGAAGGAAATGAACAATTATCGACACTTGGCCGCAAACGGACTTCACGATAAAGACAACCGACTTTAACGCAGCTCCGGCATAGAGTCCAAATTGGGTTCAATTGGATCTCACACACACACACACACACACACAC
The DNA here is from genome assembly GCA_949357725.1 of Hyperoplus immaculatus. Classification (NCBI taxonomy): domain Eukaryota; kingdom Metazoa; phylum Chordata; class Actinopteri; order Uranoscopiformes; family Ammodytidae; genus Hyperoplus; species Hyperoplus immaculatus. The sequence goes on along the minus strand of CASHTC010000832.1, from coordinate 5,944 downwards.
ACACACACACAGACACACAGACACACACACACACACACACACACACAATGATTCACCAATGACTCAAAAGTTGCTCTCCAATAAATTCCAATTTTAAAAAAAAATACAAGATGTTTCCTAAATTCTGTAAATGAAAGTGAAATGAAAGGAGCGCTTGTAATAATACTTACTAGAAAAAATTTAAAATGATTGAGAAATTCTCCAATCCAAAAGGGTGGAAGTACAACAGGCAGTTCAGCAGCAAATTTATCCCACATACGAGTCTCCTCTGCTGGGTTAAATCTCTCTGTGTGATGCCTCCGTGCTGGTTCTCTGGATAAGCTCCATAGGGGGAGGTAGGGAATGCGGTGAAAAACTCCCCCACATGTGATGCACCGTTCCTGGGTAAGCGCTTTCTATCTGCTACCCAACTGTGGAGCTCCGGCAATGGCTCAATCTACCAAACACCTGTTCACCGGAGAGCGCATCGGCACGCACACCAGCGAACACACACACACACACACACTGTAAAACACACACACACACACACACACACACACACACATCCACACACACGCACACTGTAAAACACACACACTCAAACACACTCATAGCTAGAGAGTAAATGATTGGTCGAGAGGGAAATAATGAGATGGGGATGTGAGAGAAGAGCAGCATGATGTGTGTGAGTGTGTGTGTGTGTGTGTGTGTGTGTGTGTGTGTGTGTGTGTGTGTGTGTGTGGGGGCAGTTTGCGATATGTAACACACACACACACACACACACACACACACACACACACACACACACACAGACAAACACACACACCTCAGTGGAGGAGGGGCTGCATCAGCTTCAGGCTTTGAAAAGGCTGAGAACAAAAAGAGGCTGCTGTGAGGTGTGTGTGTGTGTGTGTGTGTGTGTGTGTGTGTGTGTGTGTGTGTGTGTGTGTGTGTGTGTGTGTGGA
>CASHTC010000831.1:0-33269 GCA_949357725.1 Hyperoplus immaculatus | reverse complement strand
GTGTGTGTGTGTGTGTGTGTGTGTGTGTGTGTGTACCCCAGGTCCAGCCAGATCTGTTTGGTCTCGTTGTCGGGCGGTAACCGTGACGCTGCGTCTCCGGCAAAGTATGACACGTACAGTCTGTCAGCTGGAATACCATAGCAACCGGTCAGGAGAGACCAGGCCATGTGACAAGCCTCCTCCTATCAGACAGACAGACAGACAGACAGACAGACAGACAGATAGATAGATAGATAGATAGATAGATAGATAGACAGACGGACAGACAGACAGATAGATAGACAGATAGACAGACAGACAGATAGATAGATAGATAGATAGATAGATAGATAGATAGATAGATAGATAGATAGATAGATAGATAGATAGATAGATAGATAGATAGATAGATAGACAGAGAGTGAGACAGACAGAGAGAGAGACAGACAGACAGACAGACAGACAGACAGACAGACAGACAGACAGACAGACAGACAGACAGACAGACAGACAGACAGACAGAGTTTAGCTCATGTTCTTAAAAGCATTCTTTGCATATTATTATAATATTTAAAAGTTCCTCATATATTTTTCGATCAGAACAACAGTATTATTATATATATATATATTTCATATTATGGTCGTCTGTGTCTAAGTGGGCGGTTCGGTCGTCACTGGGTTACAGGGTCGGTGGTTGGATCCCCCGTCTCCCCGCCACATGTCCAAGTGTCCCTGGGCAAAGAGACACTGAACCCTAAATGTCTCCTGATAGTTAGCTTGCACCCTGCGTGGTAGCTGCTGCTGCTATCGGTGTGTGAATGTGTGTGTGAATGTGTGTGTGAATGGGTGAATGTGTACAAAACAATGTAAAGCGCTTTGGGTCTGTGAAACACACACACACCTTGAAGTAGTCTCCAAAGGACCAGGTGCCCATCATCTCAAAGAAGGTGTGGTGTGTGAGGTCTCTGCCCACGTCCTCCAGGTCGTTGTGTTTGCCCCCCGCCCTCACACACTTCTGACTGTTGACCACACGCCTGAACCCCGCCATGTCACTGCGGGGGTCGGCTGTGCCCAGGAACAGGGGCTTAAACTGGGGATAGAAGGGAGGGTGTTAGGCTGTGTGTGGGTGGGTGTGTGTGTGCGTGTGTGGGAGTGTGTGTGTGTGTGGGAGTGTGTGTGTGTGTGGGTGGGTGTATGTGTGTGTGTGTGTGGGAGTGTGTGTGTGTGTGGGAGTGTGTGTGTGTGTGAGCACAGATAATTGTTTTTAGAAAACATAATAATTGTATTACTAATAAGTGGAGACACAGCAGGTGAAGGGTTAAATGTTTCACTTGTCAAAATCATCAGGAAACTTTTCCAGATGATCTAATGTGTTGTAATGTCAGCTGACGGGGTTCACCCAGGATGACTGGAGCCAGTGAGTTATACACCCATCAGCTGTGTGTGTGTGTGTGTGTCTGTGTGTATGTGTGTGTGTGTGTGTGTGTGTGTGTGTGTGTGTGTGTGTGTGTGTGTGTCTGTGTGTGTGTGTGTGTGTGTGTGTCTGTCTATCTCCTCATTAACCACTACACATGGTTGAATAGATAAAACACATTTGTCAATATCTCACTTATTATGTGTACGTCTCTTTAAAAAACACAAATGTTGGATGAAGCCTGAAGAGTTCAAATCTTTATTTCATTTTTACAACATTAGTGTCCAAAGTTTTTCTGCAAACGGATCTGGACAAAGTCTTTATTCATTTTATAAATCAATAAATACTGTGTTCAGGCTTCATGATGCTAAACATATGACACTATTCCCCACGAGCTCTGACAGGACGCGCTCTTATTTTGAAATCCATCCTGCCATCCTGACAGCTCGCTATAAGTCGCTGTTGGAGCCATTACCTCCAAACCAAACCTGTTTTAACCGCAGCCTGTGATCCCCACTCACCTGGTTCATGCCCGCGTTAACGAACAGCAGACTGGGGTCTCCTCTGGGCCGCACCGGGGACGACGGGACCACCCGGTGCGAGTGTTTGTCCCTGAAGAAATCTATGAATGTCTGTCGGACCGAGGCGGCGGTGTATTCTGGAGGAGTGTGGCCGGTGAAGGAGCGCCATGTGCCGGCAGAGAGAAGGCAGGACGCCCCGCCGAACCCCCGGAGCCTCCAGGGGAACGACACACGCAACATCACAACGACACACAACCGGGCTGGACCAGAACCTGCATGACCCTCACTCACTCACTGCTGCTGGGACTACAGGCTGCGATCTACGCATGCGCAGTAGGACCACGTTCTTCTTTTAATGTGGTGGGCGTAAAACAAGAGATACGTCATCGCCCTCTGCTGTTTACAATGAGCAGTCCTACAAAGAAGAATTCACACCCTGCGTTCCAAATCACATACTTTTTCTTTTTACTACATACTAAAGTACAGAAGAGTTTTAGGGCCACAGACAGGAGAGAAAAAAAATCAGATAAGGAAGATCTTTTTTCATTATGTCAAGAAATGTCTAGAATAAAGATGAATACTCCAAAATGCTATTGGAGTTAGTGGGGCATTTATGTATTTTCAGCATACTACAATTGACCTGCATGTATTGGGGCATCCTAAATCTGTTTCTGGCATACTAAATAGTAGGGAAATATGGGGATTGGAACGCAGGGATGATAAATATTACTATAACTGCTCCCGAAGGTATTCTGCTGTTTACAATGAACAGTCCTCCAAAGAAGAATTCAAGATAAATATTCCCTGCATTCCAATCCCCATACTTCCCTACTATTTAGTACGCCATAGAAAAGATTTAGGATGTCCCAACAGAGGCATGTCAATTGTAGTATGCTGAAAATACATACATGCCCCACTAACTCCAATAGCATTTTGGAGTATTCGTCTTTATTCTTGACATTTCTCGACATAATGAAAAAAAAATCTTCCTTATTTTTGTTTTTTTTCTCTCTCCTGTCTGTGGCCCTAAAACTCTTCTGTACTTTAGTATGTAGTGTAGTAAAAAGACTAAAACTCTTCTGTTCTTTAGTATGTAGTGTAGTAAAAAGACTAAAACTCTTCTGTTCTTTAGTATGTAGTGTAGTAAAAAGACTAAAACTCTTCTGTTCTTTAGTATGTAGTGTAGTAAAAAGACTAAAACTCTTCTGTACTTTAGTATGTAGTGTAGTAAAAAGACTAAAACTCTTCTGTACTTTAGTATGTAGTGTAGTAAAAAGACTAAAACTCTTCTGTACTTTAGTTTAGAAAAAGAAAGAGTATGTGATTTGGAACACAAGAACTGTTATAACTGCTCCTGATGGTTTTCTGACAGATGAACTGATGTTAGTTGACGGGTTTATTCTTCTTAATTGGTTCCAGCAACAAAACTTGATAATTACACAAACAGAAATACAGTCTAAACATATTAACTGACGCTCTCTCTCCCTCTCTCTTTCTCTCTCTCTCTCTCTCTCTCTCTCTCTCTCTCTCTCTCTCTCTCTCTCTCTCTCTCTCTCTCTCTCTCTCCAAGACATTCAGTCACTGCATTGACCTATTCCTCCACTTGTGAATATTTTTGATTAATTTGAATTTATATATAGGGGAGAACGGGGGAATCTGAGGCATCGGGTAATGTGAGCCACCCCCTGTATCTAGGCAACGGAAAACATTTGTGGTCATGTGAGATATATGTTTTCAAGCCCCTCTCCCCATGCCCCTGAAAGAGAGGACCTCATGGTGCTGTGGTAAGCATGTTTTTTTCACCAAAATAGGTATTTTGCCTGTAAAAGTAAATGTTCTTGCTGTCAACTTAATCAACTGTTGTGCCAAAGCAAATGTATTCACGTAGAAAAACTTCTATCATACGTGTTGATGAACTACCAACATATGAAACCATGTGATGCTGATAACTGAAGATTAGCCTGAAATGCTAAGAGAGGTAGTTTTTTCTCAAATTGTGGTGGTGGGGGAAAGTGAGCCAAATGCTGTGGGGGAAAGTGAGCCACTGTCTCACTGTCCCCCACCATGAGGCACAAGTTAAGTTTAGTCTTAAACATATTTTAATGTAATATTACATGACATATGTTTTATTTTAATGTCATACACATTGTAGAAAAGCCATCATGCCAAGGAAATACACCAGGAAGACGACCTGGGGCAACCACACGGAAAGAGCACCTTCTCATCTTTCCCTGTAACCTTCAGGGCTGGAATGTAGAGTAGGCCTAGTTGTAGAGTATGACAGGCTGATGTTATAATCCAGTTGGGTCTTCTCCTGAGTTCTGAGTCCCAGGCTGTTCTCGCTGGTTCTGATTTTCCTATGCTTTGACCCCCAGACACTAGCTGGCTCTAAGGGTCCTGTGTTCTGACCCCCAGACTGTGTTCTAATCTAACTGGTTCTATCTTTCATTTGAATCTTATTAAAACCTTTTGAATTATAATATGTTTTATTTGATTTTGTTCAGTTACTTTCAAGTGTTTAGAAAATTTGCTTTGCTTAATTGATCAAACCCCATCATTCTTTTGCTAGTCTGACATTAGTTCCGGAATGTGTGGCTAGCTTTCAGGATTCTTACTGTTACAATATGTGTTGTTACGGTAGTTTCAGAGTGGAAAAAGTAAGTGGATCAGTTTACCCCCTTGATTTTTCTGGTCTGTCTCAGTTTACCCCACAGCTGGGGTAAAGTGAGCCACATGACAACTTTTTTTAAAACAATCATATTTTCACTGCCCTTTGTCTTGAATAAATTCTGCTAATGCCCATTTCTAGGAAACATCCTGAATTAATGGGAAATGTGTACATTTGAGTGATAAATCATTTTAGCTTGCTTAGAGGGGAGCAAATGTAAAAAGTGGCTCAGATTACCCCGTTCTCCCCTACAGTTTATAGCACAATTTTTTATTTTTTATTGTTCAAATTGTGCTCCAAATTGTATGTGTTTGTATGAATGTAATATTTTTTATTTATTTTCATTTCTAAGGCACAATCTTAATTTATATTTGTTTATAACCCCGGCGCTTTATTACTCTGTTTCTCGTACTTATTTTTATTTTTTTGTACATGATATTAGATTTGTATAATAAAAGAAATTAAACATTTTACTCACTAATCAGAGTTTTTTTGGGCATCAATTGTTTAAATGAATAAAAACTCTGATCACATGGACTCATATATTCAATCTTTATTATAATTCATTCATTAACATTAAGACATTCACTACCGCAGTGTACACCCACCGGCCACTTTATTACAATAACAAATAGCTAATCAGCCAATCTCATGGCAGCAATTCAATGCATTTAGGCATGTAGACGTGGTCAAGACAACATGCTGAAGTTAAAACTGAGCATCAGAATGGGGAAGAAAGGGGGTTTAGGTGACTTTGAACATGGCATGGTTGATGGTGCACGGCAGGATGGATCCATACTTTCATGTTGTTTACCCCAAATTCTGACACTAATTCTGAAAGATCTTTACTTCTAATGCACTTCCCTCGACTGAACTTTCCATAATCATTCTTCAGATTTTTTAAATTTGTTTTGGGTTGAAAAGGGGCTGAGAGGCAGATGAGGGAGAGAGGTGGGGTTGGTAGGGTGAGAAGAGGTCAGTGAGGTATGGGGAGGCTGGATGTTGAAGGGCTGTGAAGGGTACCAGGGTCTTACTCTAGGTGTAATGGAGGACTGTATGCTTGTTGGTTAGGAGTTGGTAACCACTGTGGTGCATCGGTAAGAATGCAAGGGAACAAGGATCATCTCTTCACGGATGTATTGGCCGGAAGAGACGATGGAGATGTTGGAGAGGAAGGCAGGCCTGGCTGTGAGGGCTTCTCTACAGGCTGGGAGCTTTTGCAGTGACTGTAGCATAGACGTCGATTACGGGGGGGATGGGGGGTACATGTACCCCCCACTTTTCGTCAAGACTCATTTTGTCCCCCCCACTTTTTAAGCCGGACATGGAGTGCGTCCAGCCGTATTAAAACACAGCGTCAAGGTCTCTCTCTCTCTCTCCCTCTCTCTCTCTCTCTCACACACACTCACACACACACACACACACACACACACACACACACACACACACACACACACACACACACACACTAGTTTGCACACCATGAAAACATGCTCCGAAGTCTCCGCTAGTTTGCACACCAGAGAAGACTGATGCATTTCAATCAGCAGCAGAGAGACAACGGCGAGTGGCTTTAAGTGTCCCGTTGTGAAGTGTAAACTGTAGGGATTACCATCCTCTATGCCCACTAATGACTGTAAATGTAGCGGACACTAACAGCAGCTTGTGTCGCGGCACATGGATACTGACGATGTTGTTTACAGTGCCTACCCTAGCGCCATGTGCAAAAAAATAAAATAAAATAAAATATTTTTTTTATTTAATAAACTTATATTTGTATTATTACTGTTAATTATTTCGATCTTTACATGTAATCCGCGATTACTTTAAAAAAGTGTAGACGTTTTGATTCGAAAGGTGGCAGTTAGTAAAAAACGCCAAATAAATATTGTGCTTTTGCTGTTTCCCATTCATTGCGTACGGCAAAGAATCAGTGCCTTTGCGCCTATTCATTGTGGACGGCAAGAAAAAAAAAGTTTTGCGCATGCGCACTTGATTCTGTATTATTTAACATGTACGCAAATAAGCATGCCCGCAGATATTTCAGACTGGAGGAATTTTAACAAATTGGATTATAATTTAAAAAGGAACAGAATGAATAGCAAGAGAAAGGCCTGCGCCAGCCTTGGACGGTGTACAGCAGCAACAGGGACAAACAATGTTCGAGCATTTCAAACGGACAGGTAGCCTACATGAACGGAAGGATGCTAGCTAGCTAGCTGTGCTGTCAGTCAGACTGTCACTGGATTACTATCGTCTTGCTTATTTCTACAGCCAGGGAGTCAGATTGGTGAGTCAGAAACTTTTTTGGGGTTTATTTAATAATAAGGTTGGATGAATTGATACCGAGTGCAATCCATTCTGCATTTTATATTCAATTGAGCAGTTGTGTTTTCATTGTTACTGACGGACAAACCTAAGCTCTGCAATGTGGATAAATGGTTACATTCTGATGCTGGACAGGTCCATGGGGCATATGCTACTGGTACTTTATCTATTAAGATAAAGTTTATGGAGTGGAGTTTCCATCAGTTATGCTGTAGTCCTACATAATGATGAATGCTGTCTTTCATTTTTAAGTTGAATAGAAGTAGTACCGGTAGTTTGAATCGGCGAAGGTTTGACTCATTCCCCGTCCGTTAAGTCGATGGATGCGATGTTTAATCATTTAGACCAAACTACAGTAGGCTACGGGCAAACCTGAAGTCACCGTCGTGACATTTCATATACGTCCCGTGTGTGTGTGTGTGTGTGTGTGTGTGTGTGTGTCTGTGTGAGTGAGTGAGTGAGTGAGAGAGAGAGAAAGAAAGAAAGAAAGAAAGAAAGAAAGAAAGAAAGAAAGAAAGAAAGAAAGAAAGGGAGGAACTTATTTGAAATCGGCCGTGCGTGCCTGTTTGTTGTTTATTGTTTTTGATTTAACAATATATAGGTTTAGATAAATCTGGCTTTCAGAACTCAGTGCCTACCCACTCACTGACCTCACCGCACGTCACTGGTTGTTTATCAAGAAGTAATTGAAGCTGATCATGGCTATGCTACTAGCTAGGTTGCCATGGAGACCGAGGCGGAGTAATATTGTTGTACGACAGTCCAGCCGTGCTTCGGCTCGATTTGAGCACGGTCAAAATGCCTTCGACCAATCAGATTGCTCAGTCGGAACTACCTTCCCAAGCTCCTTTTGTTTACGTTTGGTTGGGCTACGGGGAGCAGCTAGTGGCTCATATGTCCGCTGCTTTTTGAAAATGCTTTTTTCATCAAATGTGTCAGACATCAGTGTTTTGTATACATTTTATTCATTAGTGAGCGGGTATGCCGTCTTTCAGAACCGTTCATTACCTGCACTAAAGAGAAAAAAAGATGTTTCCTCATTGTCCCCCCCACTTTTGAAAATGCACTCCAGAATGCCTGTTTGTCCCCCCCACTTGTTTAGCCAAATCGACGTCCATGGACTGTAGCTTTTGTTGTTGAATTGTCTGTAGGAATTATGTCTGTCACGTTTAAGATCATGGACGGTCTTTTCCATCTTATGATCTTCAGGCGTTAAGCAGGGTCGTGAAGCCTGCTGAGGCAGATCTGAGGGACCGTGGGGGTTGGTACGGTGAGAAGAGGTCAGTGAGTTATGGGGGGCTGGATGGTTCCAGGGTCTTACTATAGGTTATTTAGGTCTGGTGAGAAGCAGGGAGCTAGAGAAGGTCTTTGAGGAATGGGGTACTTTGGTGCCAGGATTCTGATTGAGAGATGAGGCTGGCTGCTGCTGCTCTCTGGACCGGTTGGAGTCTGTTGGTCTATCTGCTGCTGAGGCCGTAGAGACGGTTCTGGGTTTACTTGCAGGGTTCAGAGGAGATGATGGAAAGGAAGGCAGACCTGGCTGTGAGGGCTTCTCTACAGGCGGTGACTGTAGCTTTTGGTGTTAAATTGGCTGGAGGATTTATATCTATCACGTTTAAGCTTTTTCAATTTCTTTTTCATGTTTTGTTCTTCAGGTGTTAGGTAGGGTTGTGAGGGTTTGGAGGGCATTTTTGGTTTGGTTTGAAGGGGGTTTGTTTGGTGGTGTGGACAGAATGGAGTTGAGAGGGATGGTGAGATCATCAGGTGAGAGTGATGGTGAACCGGATGAGTTTATGATCACTCTCAGAAAAATCGCGTGGCTTGATGTCACAAACCTTCAGGTTTCTGGAGCAGACAAGGTCCAGGATGTTGCCTTGGTTGTGGGTGGGGAAGTTGACATGTTGTTTGAGATCAAATTTCTTCAGTTCATAGGTAAAATCATGAGAGAGCCTGGAAGTGGGGTAATGTAATATCCCCATGAAGTCCTCGGACCCCATGCTGATGTTAAAGTCCCCAAGTACAAGCAGAGGTGTAGAGAGGGATGAGACTTGTGTGAGGAGCTCTGTCAAATCTGATAAGAACATGTCATTTGAGATATTTGGAAGATTGGGTGGCCTGTGAATGAGGATGACTGTGGTGTTGTTGGAGAGGGCTTTGAAAGCGAGGTATTCGAAGGATCGTACTGGAGGAAAGGGGATTTCTGTGATCGGGAAATCTTCTTTGTGTATAACAGCTACACCACCATGAGGGTCAGAGGGGCGGGGTTCAGAGAGGTGTGTGTAACCGTGGGGGGATGCTGAGCTGAGGGATGAATCACCACCGGGGTTTTGCCAGGTTTCAGTGAGCAGAAGAAAGTCCAGATCTTTGTACTCGATTAGTTCACAGAGTTTAGGGGCTTTCTCCATGTTCAATGATCGGATGTTAAGGAGGGCGCATCTGATCTGCCTGGAGGTCTCAGCTCCATGTGGTCCGGCAGCGAGTGAGTTCTGATGAATGGAGTCTTCCATGACTGATGCTCGATGGAGGGAGTGGAAGCAAAGATCCGATGCTGTGATGATCCTCTGCATGACAGGAGGAGAGAGAAGGACAGAGGGGATCAGGTTAGACTATGAGGCAACTAGCATTAGCCACCAGCTAGCTGCAGTCTGCTTAGATAGTCCTAGAGCCTTCGGGGAGCAGCTGAGAGCAAGCTGGGGCCCGGGACAATATTCGGCCTAATTTCTGGGTGGGGGCAATTACAGGCTTTCATAAATGCATTATTCTCACACACACACACACACACACACACACACACACACACACACACACACACACACACACACACACACGCGCACGCACACACACACACACACACGCACCACCATACCACACCACACCACACCACACACACTGCGAGCACACATGGAAGTTAATGTTGGGTGTATATACAGTATATATGTATATAACATATTTTATTTCCATACATTGTGAATTTTCACACAAGAAATCTAACTGTTCTGACCTTAGTCTTGTGTTAGATAGTGTCAGGTTGTTATAACTGAAATAGTTTGTACAGGAGACTAAGATGGCCTCACAGTATGTTTGTTATCACTCACTATGTTAACCCTGATAACTGCTGTGTATGCAAAGGTTCCTGTGTTCATGTAACAGATAAAGTTTATTATTACTGCAGCAGGACTGCCTGTCTTCAGTCATTACTCTGTTCCCATTGGTGAATGTTTGATGACTCATGATCGCGAGCATTAAAGAGCTAAATTATTTTAATTGTGTCAACTCCTTGTGTCAACTGGTATTTAATACCAACTCTCATCCAGACAAACTGGTCTTTCACTGCTACGAGTCACGACCCTATCCTGATCCAAATCTGCATATTTATTCAAACTGATCTGAAAACATTGTATCACAAAGAAATCATAGTTCTTATGTCAAGTTATCAACTGGCAAAGTTTCATGGAACAACATCTTAGTTTTCTTTTTTTTTGTTAACCTTTATTTCTACAGGTAAATCCCATTGAGACCGGAGACTCTTTTGCAAGGGAGACCTGTTCCTATTCCCACGTTACCATTCTCACACACATTCATACACCGATAGCAGCAGGCTAACTATCGACATGCACACGAGGCAAGGTGGGTGAAGTGTCTTGCCCAAGGACACAACAACTATGACACAGGTGGCAGAGCGGGGATCGAACCGCCAAGCCTTTGATCATCGGCCGACCCGCTCTACCACCTGAGCCACAGATGCCCCGCCTTTTAGTTAAAAGATCTCAACCTTCAGTTGAATAAAAAGCAGTTTAAAACATTTCAAAAGAAAAACAGCTGATAATAACTGATAGCTAGATACTCAGATCAGTCGACTTATTGTTTCAATAATATCAACATGGTGGCGAGTTCTAAACCAAATGAGCAGTCAAACGTACCTTGTTGAGAGCCGGTCCAGTAGAGAGAACGGTAGGAACAGCAACAGGTAGACGGACGGTGGGAAGCCTCGGGGAAGAAAGGTGAGTGCCAGATGGCGGCGTGTAGTAATATGATTAGTTGATCAACTGCACAGCTGCTTTGATATACACTCCCAGCCCACTATGTACATACTGTATATGGTCCAGCCCATTATGTCCATATGGCCCAGCCCAGCCCATTAGGTCCATATGGCCCAGCCCAGCCCATTAGGTCCATATGGCCCAGCCCAGCCCATTAGGTCCATATGGCCCAGCCCATTATGTCCATATGGCCCAGCCCAGCCCATTAGGTCCATATGGCCCAGCCCAGCCCATTATGTCCATTATGTACACCCTCCCTGAAACTACGCTGTGCTCAGAATGTCATTACATTTCTTATGCAGTCCTGAACTTACATGACGGTACCCATATCAAAAGGTTCTTAAAACAGGTTCATTTCCTTTGCTATGATGGAACAGACTCGCCTTAACAAACTGAATTCACAAGACATTTTCAGCAAGGTGTGGAAACCATTTTTTGACATTGTTGGGTGATAGGGGAGAACGGGGTAAGTAGGCACACTTTTTAGTGAGAATTGCTCATCACCTAAACATCTTTCAATAGACATTCCTACATTAAATTGAAGCTTAAGGTGTTGGCTTGAAATGTGTTCCATCATATTCACAAGACAACGTTCTCTAGGTCCCTCCAAGACATTCAGTCACTGCATTGACCCTCCCTCTCTCTCTCTCTCTCTCTCTCTCTCTCTCTCTCTCTCTCTCTCCCTCTCTCTCTCTCTCTCTCTCTCTCTCTCTCTCTCCCTCCCTCTCTCTCTCTCTCTCTCTCCCTCCCTCTCTCTCTCTCTCTCTCTCCCTCCCTCTCTCTCTCTCCCTCCCTCTCTCTCTCTCTCCCTCCCTCTCTCTCTCTCTCTCTCTCCCTCCCTCCCTCCCTCTCTCTCTCTCTCTCCCCTCCCCCCTCTCTCTCTCTCCCTCTCTCTCCCTCTCTCTCTCTCTCTCCCTCTCTCTCTCTCTCTCCCTCCCTCTCTCTCTCTCTCTCTCTCCCTCCCTCTCTCTCTCCCTCCCTCTCTCTCTCTCTCTCCCTCCCTCTCTCTCTCTCCCTCCCTCTCTCTCTCTCTCTCTCCCTCCCTCTCTCTCCCTCCCTCTCTCTCTCTCTCTCTCTCTCTCCCTCTCTCTCTCTCCCTCCCTCTCTCTCTCCCTCCCTCTCTCTCTCCCTCTCTCTCTCTCTCTCTCTGCCTCCCTCTCTCTCTCCCTCCCTCTCTCTCTCTCTCTCTCTCCCTCTCTCTCTCTCTCTCCAAGACATTCAGTCACTGCGACCTATTCCTCCACTTGTGGGTATTCTTGATTAAATGTAATTTACATATAAATCCGAATTTAATCTGTTTTAATGAATGTAATATTTTAATTTATTTTCATTTCTATGGCACAATTTAAATTTATAATTGTTAATAATTACAGCACTTTAATACTCAGTTTCTTTCTTTTAAATACTTTATTTTTTGATTTTTTTAGAGAGCACATACACACACAGAACTGAAAAAGGAACACCAAACATTTTACAGACAAGATTAATGTTTCTCCGATGTTGTGGGGTTAACCTGCCTTAGCTATGAGTAACACCAATATGAGGCTTAATGCTTGGATTACTTTCTTCTGTGACTGCAGTTCATTTAGCTTCCTGTCAAAAACCTTGCCTAGTGTGAATGTCGATAGTTAGCCTGCTATCGGTGTATGAATGTGTGTGTGAATGGTAACGTGGGAATGGGAACAGGTCTCCCTTGAAAAAGAGTCTCCGGTCTCAGAACATAACAACCTTCACCATGACATCATAATTCATCAGAACTCTTTGACTATGTTTAAATCACAAATATAATCCTTTTTATAAAATGAACTATTTTAAAAATCAAACATGGTAAATGGAATGGAAACATTGGCAAAAGATCCCAACGCACAAACTCTTCTAATGGGTTGGCCTGTGAAGTCTGTCCGCTAAGCCCAAGACAGGCCTCTCAAGTGTTAGAACAAAGAGAAACTATTAACACACTGGGCAGTGTTTCAATAATACACGGGCAGAGGTCACAGGTCATCCTCAGCTATTCACAAAGAGCCAAACACGCCCTCCTTCAACTTGGCTGGGAAGAAAGAGGGCCAAAAGACCCAATGCACTAATCTACACTAACCAACACAGAACCCATCAGTAAAAAACCTCGTAGATTGTAAGGAGGTTTGGCCGTCCTCTGCCTCCTGGTCTGCCTTTTCCTGTGTGTCCATAGGCCTTCAGCTGGGCCATACAGAGGTTTTCTTGTAGTTGGAAAAATATTCATTTGGCAGAGGCATGCAGGGCTGGATACAGGTGGCTGAGCTGCCAGCAGTGGTCCGTTGAGCTGGTTTTGTTCTGCAGGAGGAGTTTTGAGGAGGTTTCACCAGACAGACAGGCCAGGTCCGGGTAAACTCTTCCTGTTGAAAACTAGGACACTGATTAGTCCCCCCCCCCCGAACCGGATACTCACCTTTTTAGTTTGAATCAGGCGCCAGCTTCAATCCCCACAGGTCAGATATATACCAGGGTGTTATAGGTCTTTTAGGTCTTTTAGGTCTGGTGGGACCCAGGGAGCTAGTGGTCTTTAAGGAACGGGGTGTTCTGGTGCCAGGATTTGGATTTGGTGATGAGACTGGCTGCTGCTCTCTGCTCTGGTTAGAGTCTGTTAGTCTATCTGCTGCCGTAGAGACGGTTCTGGGTTTAGGTTCAGGGTTCAGAGGAGAGTTTGGAGAGGAAGGCAGACCTGGCTGTGAGGGAATCTCTACAGGCTGGGAGCTTTTGCAGTGACTGTAGCTTTTTTGGTGGAATTGGTTGTAGTAAATATCTCTTTTAAGCTTGTTGATTTTATTTTCTATCTTATGGAGTTGAGGAGATAAGCAGGGTCGTTTGGAGGGGGAATTTGGTTTGAAGAGGACCAGAGTGTTTTGGGAAGTGGACGGAGTTGAGGTAAGATTGATTGTGGGATCGTCAGGTGAGTTGAAGGTGAACAGTACTGGTATGTGATCACTCTTCTCAAAAGAGCCCAACTGGATGTCTATTTTTGGCAGGTCTCTGGAGCAGACAAGGTCCAGGAGGTTGCCTTTGTTGTGGGTGGGAAAGTCGACATGTTTTTTTAGATCAAATTTGTCCAGTACATAGTTGAAATCAGATGAGAGCTTAGAAGTTGAGGACTTAAATATCCCCATGGAGTCCTTGGACCCCATGGGGATATTAAAGTCCCCGAGTAAGAGCAGACGAGGAGAGAGGATTGAGGCTAGTGTGAGGAGCTCTGTCAAATCTGATAAGAACATGCCATTTGAGATATTTTGAAGATTACGTGGCCTGTAAATGAGGATGACTGTGGTGTTGGAGAGGGCTTTGAAAGCCAGGAATTCAAAGGATTGTACTGGGGAAAAGGGGCGTTCTTTGATCAGGAAATTATTTTTGTGTATAACAGTGAGGCCACCTCCAGTTCCAGAGGTGCGGGGTTTGGAGAGGTATCTGTAACCGCGTTGGGATGCTTGGCTAAAGAATGAAACGTCTTTGGGTTTTTGCCAGGTTTCAGTGAGCAGAAGAAAGTCCAGATCTTTGTTGCGCATTAGTCTATAGAGGTCAAGGGCTTTCTCGGTGAACGATCGGGTGTTAAGGAGGGCACACCTGACTCTTTTGAAGGGAGCAGTGTCTGGACATGCAGATGGTTGGACATTGAGTAGTTCGGTTTTGTCCGTTCCATCCTGTCTGGAGGTCTCAGGTCTACGTGCTCTGGTAGCGAGTGAGTTCTGTTGACTGGACTGTTCCATGACTGATGCTCGATGGAGGGTGTGGAAGCAGAGATCCAATGCTGTGATGATCCACTGCATGACAGGAGGAGAGAGAAGGACAGAGGGATCAGGTTAGCCTATGAAGAAAGAACCCTTAAGGCCAGGACACACCAGTCCGACTACCCGAAAATGGAGGCGGCCAATTCAGACACCTCCAGTCTTCCCGTCGCGGCCGAAAATGTGCAAAGAACACACCGAGCCGACTGCTGACTTTCCGTACGCTCTGCGCTTGCACGGGACGTAATGTCTCCACAACAGCAGGCGGCGCTAATCTGTATTGTGGCCCAAAAAAATACGGAAACCGGAAATGATGGGACGGCTCTCTAGACCATAAACATAGATAGAAATACGTATTTATATTTATGGACCATAAAGAGCACCATTTTTAGCAGAGTGTCGAGCATGGTGTCGAGCAGTCAACAAGGGTTGATGCATGTGAGTACTCGCTGAACCAAACAAACAAACACATTAAAACGATTGCTAACTGTTGTTAGCTGTTTGTGCTACCCGCCTCACTTCCGGGCTTCACTGATTCGCTAGCCCTCCACCAATCAAATTGCTCCAACTGAAGGACTGCCCGCCGCCGATTGAACATGTTCAATCGGCTCAAAAGAAGCCCGACGACCTCTACGTCGGCCGACGTCACGGCACACACCAAACAGCTTCGTGTCCCGACCCCCCTACCGACTCTACGACGGCAATTATCGGGCCGGTGTGAGAGCAAGCTGGGGCCGGGACAAAATGGATTTACAGGCTTTCATGAATGCATTATTCTCACACACACACACACACACACACACACACACACACACACACACACACACACACACACACACACACACACACACACACACTGCAAGCACACATGGAAATTAATGTTGGGTGTATATACAGTATATATGTATATAACATATTTTATTGCCATACATTGTGAATCTTCACACAAGAAATCTAACTGTTCTGACCTCAGTCTTGTGTTAGATAGTGTCAGGTTGTTATAACTGAAATAGTTAGTACTGGAGACTAAGATGGCCTCACAGTATGTGTGTTATCACTCACTATGTTAACCCTGATAACTGCTGTTACGTCTGCAAAGGTTCCTGTGTTCATGTAACAGATAAAGTTTATTATAACTGCAGCAGGACTGCCTGTCTTCAGCCATTACTCTGTTCCCATTGGTGAATGTTTGATGACTCATGATCGCAAGCATTAAAGAGCTTAATTATTTTAATTATGTCAACTCCTTGTGTCAACTGGTATTTAATACCAACTCTCATCCTAACTAGACAAACTGGTATTTCACTGCCACAACACTATCCAGATCCAAATCTGCATATTTATTCAAACCGATCTGAAAACATTGTATCACAAAAAATCATAGTTCTTATGTCAAGTTATCAACTGGCAAAGTTTCATGGAACAACATCTTAGTTTTCTTTTTTTTTCTTTTAACCTTTATTTCTACAGGTAAATCCCATTGAGACCGAAGACTCTTTTTCATGGGAGACCTGTTCCCATTCCCACGTTACCATTCACACACACATTCATACACCGATAGCAGCAGGCTAACTATCGACATTCACACAAGGCAAGGTGGGTGAAGTGTCTTGCCCAAGGACACAACAACTATGACACAGGTGGCAGGACGGGGATCGAACCTCCAACCCTTTGATCATCAGCCGACCCGCTCTACCACCTGAGACACAGTTGTCCCGCCTTTTAGTTAAAAGATCTCAACTTTCAGTTGAATAAAAAGCAGTTTAAAACATTTAAACAGAAAAGCTGATAATAAGTGATAGCTATGTACTCAGATCAGTCGACTAATCGTTTCAATAATATCAACATGGTGGTGAGTTCTAAACCATATCAACAGTCAAACGTACCTTGTTGAGAGCCGGTCCAGTAGAGAGAACGGTAGGAACAGCAACAGGTAGACGGACGGTGGGAAGCCTCGGGGAAGAAAGGTGAGTGCCAGATGGAGGCGTGTAGTAATATGTTTAGTCTGTTTTGCCACCACAGCTGCTTTACATACAAGCCCAGGCCATCCCACTGTGTACATACTGTATATGGCCCAGCCCACTATGTCCATAGCTAACCCACAGTGGGCACAACTGGAGCGACATGTGCAAAACTCTAACTACACTATGCACAGCAGCGGTTCATTCGGACCAAACTGTATCTCGTTTTTCATTAGTTTAACACAATTTTCCAAACTCTACACACCTATCTCATGGCTTAACCACAGCCTGCACAACACTGTGGATTTCCAGCACTTTGTAAACGCTAACACACTGCTAACACAACTGTAAACCACACATTCAAAACAGAATTAATGCCTGGTGCATTTCAAACACTGCTGATGGCGATCTCAACTGAAACACTACTGTAAGATGTCTTGTTTTAGACTTGTTAGTGAACATATATACAGTATAAAGGGAAAGCTCCAAAAAATACTTTTTCATTGAAAATGGTCCAATGAAGACAGGCTGTAGGAGGGAGAAGAGTGGCAGTGAGAGTGTGGATGTGTGGAGGAAGACCTAGAAGACATAGAGCTGTAATGTCTGATGAAATACAGTTAGGGCTACACTGATAGACCCTGTGAATCATGGTACATACTGACACTCACCTGTCTGATGCATCAGACAGGTGAGTGTAAGCCCCGCCCACAGCAGTAGCAGGCTGGTCGGTTTAAATGAATAAAAACGCTGCTGACCTGATCTCATATATTCAATCTTTATTGTAATTCATTCTGTAACATTAAGTCCTTCACTAGCACAGTGTTTATCAGGCAGTTTGATATGAAGGCTTTCAGTGTAATGATATAAGGCATCAAGTGTCAAGCAGCATCACTGTCCAACAACAGACCAATCAGAGCAGAGTTAGGCTCGCTTTAAAGATGGTAAACGATAATGATAATCCAGTATTTGTCATACTGTGTGTGCTGAAAAAAATCCAGTGTTAATACACTATTCCTCCACTTTAATTTTTATATGTATTTATAGTATATAGCACTACTTACTTTAATTTAAATTGTTCATAAAATGTGTGCTCCCAACTTTGTGTGTTTGTATGAATGTAACATTTTAATTTATTTTCATTTCTATGGCACCGTTTTAATTTATAATTGTTAATAACGTATCTGTTTGAAGTTTTCCCAGAAATCTCACAACACATTTTCTCCATATATTACTGTTATATTCTTGCCCCTTTCACATCACCGCAAAATCGGAGTTAGTTTGGAGCTCGTGCGGGGCTAGAGCCAGTGTTTTAGTTTCACACCATGTGTCTGTCTGTCTGTCTGTCTGACTGCCTGCCTATCCATCAGTAAACCATCCGTCCGTCCGTCCGTCCCCCTGCCTGTCTCTCTGTCTGTGTGTCTGTCTGTGTGTCTGTCTGTGTGTCTGTCAATGGGTCTGACTGTCAGTCTGTGCTTCTGTCCGACCGCCTGTCCGTCCGTCCGTCCGCCTGTCTGTCTGTCTGTCCGTCCGCCTGTCTGTCTGTCTGTCTGTCTGTCTGTCTGTCTGTCTGTCTGTCCGCCTGTCTGTCTGTCTGTCTGTCCGTCTGTCCGTCCGTCCGTCCACCTGTCTGTCCGTCCATCCGCCTGCCTGTCTGTCCTTCTGTCCGCCTGTCTGTCCGCCGTCCTGTCTGTCTGTCTGTCCGTCCGTCCGCCTGCCCGTCCGCCTGTCTGTCCTCTGTCTGTCCTTCCATCCACCTGTCCGTCCGTCCGTCCGCCTGTCTGTCTGTCTGTCCCGCCTGCCTGTATGTCCGTCCGCCTGTCTGTCCGTCCGCCTGTCTGTCCGTCCGTCCGCCTGTCCGTCCGTCCGTCCGCCTGTCTGTCTGTCCTTCTGCCTGTCTGTCCGTCCGCCTGCCTGTATGTCCGCCTGCCTGTCTGTCCTTCCGCCTGTCTGTCCGTCCGTCCGCCTGTCCGTCCGTCCGTCCGTCCGCCTGTCTGTCTGTCCGCCTGCCTGTCTGTCCTTCCGCCTGTCTGTCCGTCCATCTGCTGTCTGTCTCTCTGACTTTTTTATTTCTTTGTGTTGAGAAGAGGCCGTTTGAGGCAGATCTAAGCTAGAGGTGGGATTGGTAGGGTGAGAAGAGGTCAGGGAGGTGGAGGGCTGGATGGTGGAGGGCTGTGAAGGTGGGTTGGAGGGTGTTATAGTGGAGGTCTTAACGGACTGAGCTGCTCTGGGGCCAGGATTTGGATTTGGTGATGAGACTGGCTGCTGCTCTCTGCTCTGGTTAGAGTCTGTTAGTCTATCTGCTGCTGAGGCCGTAGAGACGGTTCTGGGTTTAGGTTCAGGGTTCAGAGGAGAGTTTGGAGAGGAAGGCAGACCTGGCTGTGAGGGAATCTCTACAGGCTGGGAGCTTTTGCAGTGACTGTACCTTTTGTTGTTGAATCGATTTAAGTACATATTTCCAGAGTAATAATTACTAAGTTTAAGCTTGTTGAATATATCTTTCCTTTTATAGAGTTGAGTTAAGCGGGGTCGTGAGGTGTTTGAGGGTTTTTTTGGTTTGGAGGGGGGCAGAGGCTGTCTATCTGTTGGTCTATCTGCAGCTGATGCCATAGAGGCGGTTCTGTTTTTTTTAGCAGGGGGCAGTGGAGATGATGATGGAGATGTTGGAGAGGTAGGCAGACCTGGCTGTGAGAGCATCTTTACAGGCTGGGAGCTTTTGCAGTGACTGTACCTTTTTTGGAGGAATCGGTAGAAGTCATTATTTCTGCCAAGTTTAAGATTGCTGAAGTTCTTTTTCCTCCTATGGAGTTGAAATGTTAAGCAGGGTCGTGAGGTTTTCAAGTGGGGTTTTGGTGTGTAAAGAATGGAGTTGAGAGGGATTGTGGGATCGTCAAGTGGGCTGATGGTGAACCAGATGAGTTTATGATCACTCTTGTCAAAATCACACGGGTAGATGTCAAGAACCTTCAGGTTTCTGGTACAGACAAGGTCCAGGCTGTTGCCTTGTTTGTGGGTGGGGAAGTCAACATGTTGTTTGAGAGAAAATTTGTTCAGTACATAGTAGAAATCAGCTAAGATCTTGGCAGTTGGGAATTTCTTGGACACCTTGTGGATATTAAAGTCCCCGAGTACAAGCAGACGTCGAGAGAGGGATGAGACTCGTGTGAGGAGTATAGCTAAATCTACGAAGAACTTGACATTTGAGACATTTCGAATTCTAAGTCTAGGTGGCCTGTAAATGAGGATGACTGTGGTGTTGTTGGAAAGGGCTTTGAAAGCCAGGAATTCAAAGGATCGTTCTGGGGGATAGCGTAGTTTTTTGGTCCTGAAATCTTCTTTGTGTATAACAGCGACACCACCATGAGGGCCAGAGGGGCGGGGTTCAGAGAAGTATGTGTAACCGCTGGGGGATGCATCAATGAGGGGTGAATCGTCATCGGAGTTTTCCCAGGTTTCAGTGAGCAGAAGAAAGTCCAGGCGATTGTCTGAGATTAGTGTATAGAGGTCATCAGCTTTCTCCTTGTTCAATGATTGGATGTTAAGGAGGGCACATTTGACTTTTTTGGACTGAGCAGTGTCTGGATATGTAGATGTTTGGTTTGGTCCATCCTGTCTGGAGGTCTCAGAGTCTCTATGTGGTCCGGTAGCGAGTGAGTTCTGATGACTGGAGTCTTCCATGACTGATGCTTGATAGGAAGGTTTGGAAGCAAAGATCTAATGCTGTGATGATCCACTACATGACCGGAGGAGACACAGTGGAGAGAAAAGGACAGAGGCCTGATAAACTCTATTACATATGCAAATGTTTGTGTGTTAATACAGTTTACTATTATTACTGAAGCAGGACTGCCTCTCTGACTGGTCTCTATTCCCATTGGTGAATGTTTGATGACTCAGTAAATATATTTTTATTATACTTTTGTGTCAACTGGTATTTAATACCAGTGTTGGGAGTAACGCGTTACAGGAAGTAATGCATTACTGTAATGCATTACGTTTTGCTGTAACGCGGTAATGTAAGGCATTACAGCAAAAAAAATGGTAATATGTAACGCGGTACATAGCTCAGAAACGCGCGTTACAATGCATTTTAAACCCGAAATTGACTGGTTTGTAGTTTTTATACAAATTGGCCAACACCGCGAGTTTCGCAGAGGAGAAAAAAACCCACGCTAATGTTACTGCTAGAGGAGAAGAAAACTCGATTTGCTGCTACAATTGATTCCAAAGATGCGCCAGCCTACTGGCTTCCGTCTCACTGCCCAAGTTATTGAAAACTTTTGTGGTGTTTGGAGACTCTGACGTGAAAGCACGTTTCCGCGAGCCCCTCCCCGTCTAAGAGCACTCGGAGGCGGTCAGTCTCGGAGTAGCCCCTCGGAGCGAGTCCCAGCCTGCTGTCAGAGCACGACGCTGAAGTTGGCAGCTGATTCGCAGCAGCCGATTCGGCAGTTAAGGAAAAGTTAAGGGATTCTTAAGGAGCTGCGGAGCGACTGATTCTCCGTTGTTTAACCTCCTAAATCGCCGCGGTAAAGCCACATTAATTAGTCTAGATTATCTAAGAGAGTATAACCATTATTTAAAAACAGTTTAAAATTGATGTAACCTTTATTAAGTTTGTTTAAAAGAAAGAGAGGGGAGATTTCACTGCTTTTTTTGCATCTGGACCACATTAGAACTGGTCCTGATTGAAAACCACTGCACCTAGACTCTTCAAATCTGGACTAGAATATCGCGGTGAGGCTATGGATTATAGAAAACATAGTTTTTGATTTGTGAAACTTTTACCCTATCTGTGAAAATGCAATAAAGGCACATGTCAAGGCTTTTTTGGGGTCTAGACCACATTAGATCATCATTTAAATTAGATGGAAAGATGATAAGGCAGCTTCTTTGGAACAACTAAAAAAGGCAAAAGTTGATGATGATGTGAACAACTTGTTTGTGCTTTTAAGTCGCCAGAACGCAAGAAACAAATCTTTGAGGCTCAATTTACTTTTTCAATCTACAGTAGTGGGATCTAGCTCTATTGATATTAATATAGGCTAAATAAATACCTAAAGATACAGTATTTCTATTATAAAATGTATTGCACCATGAGCCATAACTGTGACCATTATATTATATAGCATAGGCCTACTTGTGTTAGCCTTAAGCCTAGCTCAGTCATTATGCCATACCATGTCACCTCCTGCTGTGTAATGAGCTGCATTGAACACAAGAAGATCTATTGAGAACACCAAATCCATATTTCATGTTATTTTGGTGAAAGTAATGCAAAAGTAATGTAAAAGTAGTGTAATGCCTTACAATTCAAAGACAGTAATATTGTAATGTAACTAACTACTTTGAAATGCCAGTAATAAGTAATAAATACCGCATTACGCTTTTGAAGTAACTTGCCCAACACTGTTTAATACCCACTCTCATCCTAACTAGACAAACTGGTATTTCACTGCTACGAGTCACAACACTATCCAGATCCAAATCTGCACATTTATTCAAACTGATCTGAAAACATTGTATCACAAAAAAAAACATGTCAGTAAAACAACATCTTAGTTAAAATATCTCAACTTTCAGTTTAATAAAAAGAAGAAAAGCAGATTAATATTCCCAAATCACTTGATATTCTATAAAAAAACCTTAAAGAGAAACACATTTCAAAAGCTGATAATAACTGATAGCTAGATAAGAGCCATTAAGTCAATATGTGATTCATACTCAGATAAATCGACTTATCGTTTCAATAATAAACTATCAACATCGTGGTAAATTCTAATCCAAATCAACAGACTAACGTACCTTGTTGAGAGCAGGTCCAGTAGATTGAACAGTAAGAGCAGTAACAGGGAGACGGACAGTGGGGAAAGAAAGGTGAGTTCGGCATCAAGGCGTGTCCCTCAGGCTGTAGTGATATGTTCCCTCTCAAAACTGTTCGTAGCACCATTTCAATAACTCTTTCATACAGCACACAAACTCAGCCCTCCCTTCATCAGACTCTTTCTCACTGATGCATCCTGACTCTCAGCCCAGATGAAATGTGCCCCATTGGTCAAATCAAATGTCTCTACCTGTGCTCTCCTGAACACCCTATGGCTCAAAGACCCAAAAGGGTTTTTCATTAATTAAAGAAAGTATTTTTCTTGAAAGCATAACAGGAGAAAACTCCATTCTAAGTAGTAAAACATTTATTTATACTTTGTAACCGGCTTCAGTCCTGCATTTGAATCCCAAAGTCAATGCAAATTGTCCTGTTGAATAAATTCTTCCCCTGTTCTGTTGTTCTTTGATCATTGCTGCGCTGCCGGCCCTGTAAGATAGAGTCTAGGCCAGGGGTGACCACACTTTCTCAGCTTGTGAGCTACTTTTAAAATGACCAAGTCAAAAAGATCTACCTACTATAAAAATGCTAAACATATTAGGCCCTGGGGCTGAGAGGTTTCGTAGGCCCCCTACAAAATGTGCAATAACACTTTACCCCATTCACCTACAGTCTCAATTCAATGTTCAATTAAATAAAAACGCTGATCACATGAACTAGTGTATTCAATCTTTATTATAATTCATTCTGTAACATTAAGTCATTCACTAGCACAGTGTTTATCAGGCAGTTTGATATGAAGGCTTTTAGTGTGATGAGTATAAGGCATCAAGTGTGAAGCAGCATCACTGTCCAACAACAAACCAATCAGAGCAGAGTTAGCCTCGCTTTAAAGATGGTAAACAATAATGATAATCCAGCACTAGTCATACTGTGTGTGCTGCTGAAAATAAAGCCAGTGTTAATACACAGCCGAGGCTCCTATGCGTGAGTCTGTATGCAAAGTTTCTATTTTTATGATGCTGTTGATAAGGTTTGAACAATGGAGCAGTTATAACATACAGCCTGAGGACAGATGGACACCTGTAGCCTAGCAACACATAACATCTCTTAAAATGCAGAAATTTAACATACTGACATGTTTTTCAATATTAACACCATTAATGTGCTCCTTGACAACATAGTCATTTAGTTCCATCTCAAAACACAAGTGTAAGTGTTCAGTTAGACTCAAATCAAATGAAGTTAGATGGAGGCCTGGTTAACCTTTAAAAAGTCTAGATTATTTTCACACATCTCCTGCTTAACAAACTTCACTCATAAAAAACAATTTAACAAAAACAAAAACCCGTTCACCACATTGTGTTATATATTAAGGCTCCATCGGTTAAAGCCAGGGCCGGGGACCAAGCTCGGGTTAAGGGGTCTCTAATTCTGTGTGTGTGTGTGTGTGTGTGTGTGTGTGTGTGTGTGTGTGTGTGTGTGTGTGTGTGTGTGTGTGTGTGTTTCTTCACAGCATAGACACACTCAGCCACTGCAAGAGAAAAAAAAGATTAAAAGGTTTTTATTCGTCACATACTCATAAAGGATGCACAGTGAAATGTTTTTGTGATATGTCTGTCTGTCTGAGTGAGTGAGTGAGTGAGTGAGTGAGTGAGTGAGTGAGTGAGTGAGTGAGTGAGTGAGTGAGTGAGTGAGTGAGTGAGTGAGTGACTGTCTGTGTGAGTGACTGTCTGTGTGAGTGAGTGAGTGAGTGAGTGAGTGAGTGAGTGTCTGTCTGTCTGTGTGAGTGAGTGACTGTCTGTCTGTCTGTCTGTCTGTCTGTGTGAGTGAGTGAGTGAGTGTCTGTCTGTCTGTCTGTGTGAGTGAGTGAGTGAGTGAGTGAGTGAGTGAGTGAGTGAGTGAGTGAGTGAGTGAGTGAGTGAGTGAGTGAGTGAGTGAGTGAGTGCCTTCTTACCTCCATCATGTTCATCTCAACAGTTCCTGAGTTGTCTCTGTCCATCCCCTCGAAGGTATCTATGGAAACAATGACATCATCATCATCATCATCATCATCATCATCATCATCATCATCATAATTTAAATCTTCATTCAGGAGGGTCACATGACGGCGACTGACATGGCAGCAGAGCGAGTGGGCTCCGTTCGGTTGTGCATGTGTGTTTTTTTTTTTTAAGATTTTTTTGGCATTTTCAAGCTTTATTAGACAGTACAGAGTTGAAATGGGGAGACAGAGAGAGAGAGAGAGAGAGAGAGAGAGAGAGAGAGGGGGAGAGAGAGAGAGAGAGAGAGGGGGGGGATGACCTGCAGTAAAGGTCCACGGGTCGGATTTGAACCCGCGACCACTGCAACGAAGGCCGGAGCCAATATGGTACACGCTCTATCCACTACACCACCGGAGCACCCCACGGTTGTGCATGTTTTGCCCTGGGTGCTGCTAACCATCTGGAACGGCCTCATGGTGGGATGTCTGACTCGGAGCAGACCAAACCGTGAGACATTTTTGCTCTGGGACGCGGGGTGGCATCAAGCTCCAACCAGCCAGGGTCACTGAGCACCGCAGAGGCTAACGACATGGCTAGCTTGGCTGTCGTGTTGGGCGGGCTGGGGGTTAGGGTTAGCTGGACGACATTGACACCCGCCTGACCAGCCTGGCCAGCTCGATGGCCGCATTGGGGTGCAGCGTGGCAGGGGTAGAACGGGACGTTTCCTCCAATGCAACACGTATTGATGAGGCTGAGCGCCGCACGCACGAGGCAGAAAACACACTGGACAAGACCGAAGCTGAGCTAGACGCCGCCACCAAAAGAATCGCCGTCCTTGAAGCCAAGACAGATGAGTTAGAAAGCCGCGGCAGGAGAAAGAACCTACGACTCTTGGGCGTACTAGAGGGAAAAGCCCAACCAACACAGAGCGATTCTCAGCTGCTTCCTCAACTTTCAGGAGGAGTTTGTCTATCGGGAATCAAGACGGCAAGACATCGTTCATGACGAGACCAAAATCAGGTTCATGCAGGATCTCACTGCAGAGACTGTCTGGACCCGCCGTGGATTAAACTCTGTTACGAAGCTGTTTGTTGATATAGCTGCATTCTGCAGGTTACAGCACAATGCAAGCTCTGAGTGCTTCACGGTGGAAGGATTCATCTCTTTGGGACACTGCAGGAGGCTGAAACATTTTACAAAACCATCCAGCAACCAGTGTGATCTCTACAGGTTCAGAGATGTACATAACCTCTGAGAGCAGCCGGCTCCGGCCTAAACAGCTGGCTTCAGCTGTGTACCGAGATACTAAAACAGAGCACAACTGGGACTTCCGGGTTACAGAGCATGGGGTAGGCACGATCGCTTGTAGCTCCCACAAAATATTTCAGACCTAACTGATTAAACCCTATTCTCGTCGATTTTTTTTGTGCTTGTGTTGCCGGTAACACTAATACTGTTTTGGAGAAATGCCTAGAAGCAAGAAAAACGCAAGAAGAGATTCGGCAGAGTCAAATATGTCCTCGGACAGCGTGGTTAGCATGGACGTTGGTGCTAGCTCAGTGGCTTCCATCGCGGGTCTGCTTGAACAGCATAGAGCAGCGATAGCCGCCGAGTTTAAATCATCTTTCGCCAGCATGGACGCTAAGCTGGACAGCATCCAGGCCGTGGTCTCAAGCCAGGGGAAACGTATAACCGATCTCGAGGAAAATGCAGAAACTGTTTGCGGACGCCTGGAGCAACTTGAGGCTACGTGCTCCTCACTGCAGGAAGATAACACGCTGTTGAAAGCCAAACTATCGGATTTGGAAGGGAGGAGCAGGAGACAGAACGTTCGTATCGTGCGCTTACCTGAATCAATTGAGGGTGCGCGCCCCGCTGCCTTTTTCTCCGGGCTCCTCGTCGAGGTGTTTGGTGATCAAGTTCTCCCTTCTCCCCCAGAGTTGGACAGAGCTCACCGCACTCTGGCACCCAAACCGGGCCCGCATGAGAGGCCGAGATCCGTCGTTATCCGCTTTCACCGATACCAGACTAAAGACTTGATCATGAAAGAGGCACGTAAACAGGGCGAGCTGGAGTACCACGGCCACAAGCTCCGATTCTATGAGGACTACAGCGCGGAGGTGGTGAAGCAGCGGGCTGAATACAAGCGGGTCATGGCTGTGCTTTATCAGCGCGGTCTTCGTCCTTCTCTCCTCTTCCCGGCGAGGCTTCGCATTACTCTCCAGAGCGGCGAGAGAAAGTGGCTGCGGTCTGTCTCTGAAGCATCAAACTACATATCTACACTGGGTGTGAGTCCGTAGTAAACACGATTGCCTGCTGTGAGTATACAATGTGGACAAATGCCCTTTTCATATCCCCAGCCAAACTCTCGGACTGATGGAACTATATGCAATTTTTTATCTTTTATTTTTTTAATGAGTAAAGTAAGTAGCTGGGTGAACGTGACATTTTTGTTGCTTGTCATTTCGACGTATTGTCTTGCTCACTCCTTTTTTATTTTTTTATTTGTATCTCTATCTTAAAACGGCTGGATGAGCGTGTCTGTTCTTTATTTTTATTTATTTATTTTTTTTTTTTTGTCATTTGGACAGACTGTCTAACTCACGCCTTGTTCCTTTTTTTTGTATTTCGAATTTGTTGGTTGAGCACGGTATGTTTGTTTAGTGTGTTGTCATTTTGACAGTTTGCTGGATTGTTCATAGTGTTACTAGCTGTTATGGGGTGAACTGTATAAGACTTATGTGGGAAGCTAGCATAGGCTAGAAAGTTAAGGCTTGGAATGTTTGTTGTGAGGCTAGTAAGGGTCTTTCGGGGTTTGCTGTTGAGAGCAATATATGGGGTGGGTTCTGGGTGGGAGGGGGTGGTGTCAACTGGGGGTTTAGTTGATGGGTTAGCACCTGCTGTGTTTTCAGTTATCTGTGTTTTCCTTTTCTTTGTGTGTTTTTTTTTCCTCTGTATTTTGCTACTCTTTTTGTTATCGGAGCAACTCTTTTTACTCTCACTATAACTGAGCTAGATGAAGGGCAATCTTAATTTAATTAGTTGGAATGTCAAGGGGCTTAATCACCAAGTGAAAAGGGGTAAGGTCTTAACCCACCTAAAACGGCTCAGGGCTGGAATAGTTTTTCTTCAAGAAACCCACTTACATGACTCTGACCATGGGCGACTAAGTAAATGCTGGCGTGGACAATTTTTTCATTCTAATTTCAGGGCTAAGGCCAGGGGCACAGCTATCCTTATTGATAGTAATATTCCTTTTGAGTCCTCAAACATTATATCAGACAAAAATGGACGTTTTATTATTGTTTCAGGCAAACTTTACAATAAGTCAGTCATCTTGGCCAACGTCTACGCGCCTAATGTCGACGATGTAGATTTCTTTAAGAGATTTTTTTCTCAACTCCCCGATCTCAATTCCCATTCTCTTATTCTTGGTGGGGATTTTAATTGTTATCTAGATCCAGTCTTAGATCGCTCTTCCCCCAAACCTGCCACTCTTAGCAGATCTGCAGGTTATATCAAATCATTTCTTGCTGATTATAGCCTCTCTGATTCATACAGGTTTTTATACCCCACAGGAAGAGAATATTCATTCTTTTCACATGTCCACCACACTTACACCCGAATTGATTATTTTTTTGTTGATAACTCATTGATGTCAGACCTTAAGTCATGCAGTTATGAAGGTATTGTGATCTCTGATCACGCTCCTCTGCTCCTTCAACTGGCTTTCCCTGACGTTGAGTATACAAGAAGGCAGTGGAGACTGGATCCATTGTTGCTCACAGATGAGAGTTTTCTTTCACACATCTCTACACATATTAAAACTTTTTTGAGTATAAATAAAACACCAGATGTGTCCAATGCAACAATTTGGGAAGCCCTGAAAGCCTATTTGAGAGGTGAAATTATATCATTTGCAGCATACAAAAATAAGTGTACAAAACAGAAACAAACTGAAATTGCTGATCAGATTCTGAACATAGACAGACAATATGCTAATTCACCTTCATCTGAACTTTACAAAGAACGTTTAAAACTTCAGACAGAATTCAACCTTCTTTCCTCTCGTCAGGTTGCTGACCAGTTGCTTAGGAGCAGAGGTACTTTTTACGAGCATGGTGACAAGATTGGCAAACTCCTGGCTAATCAACTGCGCGGATTTAGAGCAAAGCAACTCATCCCTGGAATACGGACAGACAGTGGGTGTACAACATCAGATCAGAAATCGATAAACGAAAAGTTCAAAACATTCTATTCAAATTTGTATAGTTCTGATTGTACAGGAGACACAGCGGTGATGGAAACCTTCTTCAGTAACCTAAACATGCCTTCCCTTTCTCAAGACCTGAGACATAGCCTTGAGGCACCTATTACTCAGAGGGAAATTATTGCAGCAATAACATCTATGCAATCAGGCAAATCTCCTGGTCCAGACGGACTTCCATCTGACTTTTTTAAGAAATTTTCAGCCGAATTATCGCCTTTTTTATGTTCAGTATTCTCAGACTCATTTGACTCGGGTAAACTCCCGCCTTCGTTCTACCAGGCCTGTATTTCCCTGTTGTTAAAAAAGGATAAAGATCCTCTAGATTGTGCATCATACCGACCAATTTCACTATTAAATACGGATGTGAAGATACTTGCTAAAATTCTCGCCCACAGATTGGAGGATGTTCTCCCCTCTATCATATCCCCCGACCAAACTGGGTTTATAAAGGGACGCCAATCATTTTATAATATCCGCCGGCTAATGAACATTTTATATTCCCCCAGAAATATTGAATCAGAATGCCTCGCTTCTATGGATGCTGAAAAAGCATTTGATAGAGTAGAATGGAATTATTTGTTTTTCACCCTTGAGAAATTCGGTCTGGGTCCTGTTTTCACTTCGTGGGTTAAATTACTATATGCATGCCCTTCTGCCTCAGTATTAACAAACAGCCGTTACTCAAGTAGTTTTGATCTGCACCGTGGGACCCGGCAGGGTTGTCCTTTGAGCCCACTCCTTTTTGCTATTGCAATCGAACCACTTGCGATTGCCATCAGAGGTAACAAACAGATTCAGGGGATATGGAGAGGAGGAATTGAACATAAGGTATCATTATACGCCGATGACTTACTTTTGTTTGTCGCCAAGCCAGCCACCTCCTTACCGGAGGCACTTTCTGTGTTGGAGGTCTTTAGTCAGTTTTCTGGCTATAGGCTTAACTTGAGTAAGAGCGAACTTTTTCCGATTAATAAAGAAGCTCTTAAACTTGATTATACAGCTCTCCCACTCAAAGTGGTGACAGACCATCTGAATTACCTTGGGGTATGTTTCACCAGAAATTTTAAAAACCTATTTAAATCGAACTTCCTCAAATTATTGGATCAGGCGAAGCAAATATTATCGAAGTGGTCTCCTCTGGCTTTCTCTCTCATAGGTAGAATAAATTCAATCAAAATGACATTACTCCCAAAGTTCCTATATCTATTCCAATGTCTCCCCATCTTTCTCCCCAAATCCTTTTTTCAGGCCCTTGACTCTTTAATGATAAATTATATTTGGAATGGTAAACACCCTCGGTTAAGGAAAGCATTTCTTCAAAGACCAAAACAAACAGGCGGAATGGCCCTCCCTAATTTCCAATACTATTACTGGGCTGCTAATATCCGTTCTTTGGTGTATTGGGTGCATTTTCACCTTGACGACTCAGCCCCAGTATGGGTAGCGATGGAGTCCAGCGCTGTTAGCCCATTGTCTCTATCTGCCCTCTTAAGCGCCGCACTTCCACTCTCTTCGGCTATTCCCAATAGTAATCCCGTGATTAAGCACTCCCTTCGAATCTGGACCCAATTTAGGAAGAATTTTGGAATGCAGAATTTTTCACTTTTCAGCCCAATTGCAGCTAATCATTTATTTACTCCTTCGACAGTGGATGGTGCATTCAAGATCTGGCATAAAAAAGGCTTAAAATACATCGGTGATTTATTTATTAATGATCTATTTGCTAGTTTTTCCCAATTGACAAAACATTTTGGTATCGAAAAGACAAACTTTTTCCGATTTCTGCAAATCAGGCATTTTACGCAGAAGTTAATTTCCCAATTCCCTTATAAACCGCCAGCCAATCAGGTTGATTTGTTTCTGTCTGTAAACCCCACATTAAAAGGCTCAATTTCTGTGTTTTTCAACCTTATTTCAAAGTTGCATAGCCCCTCTTTAGCAGCTATAAGAACCCTGTGGGAGCAGGACCTAGGCTCTGCCTTCACAGATCGCATGTGGGATTCAGTCCTGGATCGGATACACTCTACCTCCATGTGCGCCCGACATGCTCTTGTGCAATTTAAAGTAGTACATCGTATCCACATATCTAAAACCAAATTAGCTCGTATGTTCCCCGATGTAGACCCGACCTGTGATAGCTGTAAGAGCGCACCGGCATCACTCTTTCACATGTACTGGTTGTGTCCCACCTTGACTGAGTTCTGGACATCAGTTTTTCAAACAATTTCTGAAGTACTTCAGCATCAAATTAAGCCGAATCCTTTCACTGCAATTTTTGGCATTGCACCAAATTCAGGCTTACCTAAAGTGAAGCTGAGAGTACTGGCCTTCACCTCACTACTTGCTCGCAGGGCTATCCTCCTCAAGTGGAAAGATCCTGCTCCTCCTTCCCACTCACATTGGATTCGAGACATTATGGCATGTATGAATTTAGAGAAAATACGTTACACAACCCAGGGATCCGAGAATAAATTTGACCGAATTTGGCGCCCCTTCCTAAATTATTTTAAAAAAACAATAATAACTATTGAAGAGTAGCTAACCCCCCCCCCCCTTTTTTATTTTTTTATTTTTTTATTTGATTTAATTTTATTTCTTTGTGTTTTTTTTTTTTTTTTTTTTTTTCGTTTTTTTTTTTTTTTCATATTGATTTTCTATTTCTGTTTCTTGTAGGGTATATTTTGTGTTGTTGGGTGTGAGGGTGGGATGTGGGTGGGGTATGTTCGGGGGGAAAAAAAAAGGGGAAAAAAATTTGTACTAATCGTGCTACAATTTGTTTGTTACGAACATTTAATAAAAAAACCTTTGAAAGAGAAACAGAGCACAACTAATGCCAAAGTGAGCCTTCATGAGACGGCGGTTGTCAGTGTGTGTGCAGCTGGGTTGGTGTGCAGGAGAACACACATGTTTTATTTTGATTGTGGTCTTTGTTTATGTTTGGTTAGTGGATCTTCATGCTTTGAGCTGCAAACAGCTGTTAATCATAAGCTGAATATGATTGTGATTGCATAGGTCATGGTTGGTTTATATTACCTGATTAGTTTTGAAGAGGTGAATTTTCTGTCTATTGAGGCCTTTGTTTCTTGTTGGATGGTTTGTATAACTACTGGAGCAAAGCGCCGGTGGGGCCAGACTTGTCTTTGTGGGATGATCGCTGTCAGTGTGTGATTTTACAAATAGATTATTTGCCACCCTGCCTCTCCAAGACACCCATCTGTTAATTCTTGCTGGGGACCTGAACTGTGTTATGAATCCAACCTTGGTCACATTTCCAATTTCTTCTATGGTTTTCTAAAAACAAGGGGTGGCACCACTTCCCAGCTGGCACAACTCACCCCACTCTCCCCTACACATTATTGTGGTGTGAAATCTTTCCCTGAGTATGTTTTTCCTGTGTTAAAAAAAAGGTATTTTAGGGGGCGCCCTTAGCTCAGTTGGTAGGGCGTCCCCCCCCCCATGGGCCCTTAGCTCAGTTGGTAGGGCGTCCCCCCCCCCATGGGCCCTTAGCTCAGTTGGTAGGGCGTCCCCCCCCCCATGGGCCCTTAGCTCAGTTGGTAGGGCGTCCCCCCCCCCATGGGCCCTTAGCTCAGTTGGTAGGGCGTCCCCCCCATGGGCCCTTAGCTCAGTTGGTAGGGCGTCCCCCCCCATGGGCCCTTAGCTCAGTTGGTAGGGCGTCCCCCCCCATGGGCCCTTAGCTCAGTTGGTAGGGCGTCCCCCCCATGGGCCCTTAGCTCAGTTGGTAGGGCCCCCCCCCCCCATGGGCCCTTAGCTCAGTTGGTAGGGCGTCCCCCCCCATGGGCCCTTAGCTCAGTTGGTAGGGCGTCCCCCCCCCCATGGGCCCTTAGCTCAGTTGGTAGGGCGTCCCCCCCCCATGGGCCCTTAGCTCAGTTGGTAGGGCGTCCCCCCCCATGGGCCCTTAGCTCAGTTGGTAGGGCGTCCCCCCCATGGGCCCTTAGCTCAGTTGGTAGGGCGTCCCCCCCCATGGGCCCTTAGCTCAGTTGGTAGGGCGTCCCCCCCCCATGGGCCCTTAGCTCAGTTGGTAGGGCGTCCCCCCCCATGGGCCCTTAGCTCAGTTGGTAGGGCGTCCCCCCCCCCATGGGCCCTTAGCTCAGTTGGTAGGGCGTCCCCCCCCCCATGGGCCCTTAGCTCAGTTGGTAGGGCGTCCCCCCCATGGGCCCTTAGCTCAGTTGGTAGGGCGTCCCCCCCCCCCATGGGCCCTTAGCTCAGTTGGTAGGGCGTCCCCCCCATGGGCCCTTAGCTCAGTTGGTAGGGCGTTCCCCCCATGGGCCCTTAGCTCAGTTGGTAGGGCGTCCCCCCCATGGGCCCTTAGCTCAGTTGGTAGGGCGTCCCCCCCTTAGCTCAGCTGGTAGGGCCCCCCCCCCCATAGGCCCTTAGCTCAGTTGGTAGGGCGTCCCCCCCCATGGGCCCTTAGCTCAGTTGGTAGGGCGCCCCCCCCCCCATGGGCCCTTAGCTAAGTTGGTAGGGCGTCCCCCCCAATGGGCCCTTAGCTCAGTTGGTAGGGCGTCCCCCCCC